>QVOA01015708.1:0-143350 GCA_014825685.1 Pseudomyrmex cubaensis
CGCATATCGATATATATCGCATATCGATATATATCGCATATCGATATATCGATCTTCTTTTTGTTTCTAATTGCCGATTCCAGCAAAATATTAAAATTTGATTAACTAAAATGTAATATTGGATATGTCCAATGGATCATAGATGATCCATTGGACAGAATATTACAAGAACTTCAGCCACACATTCTTCCTTATGCAATACACCCTTGATTGGAAATCATCACTTTCACCCTTTTGTATCTCCGGAACCGTGCCTATGCTCATCTTGAAATTTTACTGGGATTAATGTTATCTAATAATACTATTTACCATGAAAAAAAAGTTTGAAATTCGAGGTCCAAAACATGAGCGAAATTTGCCATCACTCTTTCTCATTCACTAGGTGTATCTAATGATCTCTTCGGTAGAAACAATTAAACAATAGCAATTAAATAATAATTGTATTATTTTATCATATTATTATAAGAATTTTTTACATTATTTCATTATTTTCTTATTTAATAAATTAGTTTCTTCAGTTTTGTCGGACATCCAAACGAGCTATCAATCAAATAACTTGTCTCATTCGCAAACGAGCGGCGGTTGAAAGTATAATTTAGACGATGTTCGAGATTGACGTATAGAAAAATTCCTACACACAACCGATACGCGTTCACGCGCGCGCGATTGCGTAACTCCGAGCGAGTTTACCCGGTAAAGCCCGTCGGAGAAGAAGAAGGAGGAGGAGGAGGATGTGTTACGGATCGGTGACAGGTTATAAGGAAACTTGCGCGCACACGTTCAATTCCGCGAGCGATACGCCTCCCGTCGTCGGCGTGTCAATGCGAGATCGAATCGCGGCCAAGCGGTCTCTCTTGCGAAAGTATCACGCTCGTAGCTCGTAGACGAGCGATATAGTCCGGAGGTATCTCGCGAGAAAGAGAGATACTTCTTGCAGCGCGGAGGTTACACTCCTCCCTATAACGGCTTTGAAATATGAAACTTTCGAACTTATGAATCAATGACGAAATCCGTATCGCTTCGCTACCGCGCGCGCGGAGGAGGTAGCGGGTAATTTTCGTCACTTCAGCCGACGTATGTCAGAAAGACCGCGCGCACTTTCTCTTGATTGCGCACATCCAGTCAGCGGAGAGCAAAACGATTAATCTGATTTTATAGAACAATTTATATATAAATTGTATACACGAGTCTCCTAGTCTTCAACCACACTCGGAAAAAATATCTTGTTGCTATATCGTGTGGCCAGAACAATGAGCTGCACTTTTTGTTTCTTTTACGAAATCTTTTGTTGGCGAAACAATAAATTTAATAGGCTTAGCAAATTGTTTTTTTTTTTTTTTTTTTGCGATATGTTAATTAATCTTCTTGCCATTCTGGCAAATTTTCTTTTTCCGTGTGTATGAAAGAAGTGACAAGGAGCCAAGCCGCTGAATGTACGTGCGAAATATTGTTTTTAACGCGTGAATTAGTACGCGTTGCAACTCGAATTAAATTCAATTCGGAAAATCTATATCGGACGCTTGAAGTTTGCAAACAACCTCCTTCGTTTCCCCCCGGTCATTTCATAGATATCGCGATATTTCGGTGTTTAAGTGCATTTGCATAAAATTGTAGGCAATTTTGCGAGGAAGCGTGAAACTATACCCCCGCGGCGAAAACTCTGTAATCATAACGTTGAAACAAATCTGGTAGCGCGCGAGCGCGCGGAGAATCCGGTTACATCGATATAGCGATTTGGCGACGTGGTCGTAGGAAACGTGGAAGGAAACAACCATTTTCGGCCCGCAAACGTATTACGCGCGACTCCGAACCCTCGTCCGTTTTTCACGAGACGCAATTCTCTCCTCAGATCGTCGCCGTCGCACAATGGGGACCTCGAAAAACCTACCGGGTTTTGCTCTCTCGGAATCGCGCGCGTCGTTCATATACACACGCTGTGTGTGCGAGCGGAGGAGAGGAGGTGCGAAAGAGAAAAAAAAAAGTACAGTGTGCGTGCCCGCGGGCGGATCGGATTTCGCTCATTGTCATTGTAATTTCTTGGCGGGGTGTAGTTTTCGGGGCGTTTCCTCACCACAGGGGTATTACCTACAGATGGCTGTTTGTTCGAATGTCACCGAGGGTTATTATATGCCTCGTTACTTCGTCCCGTGACGGCTTATTTGACCGGTCTCCTCTCTTGCCGTCTTTCTTCCTCGCTCTTCTCGCTCGCTCGTTCGCTGTCTCTTGCGTGTGTTCCTTCTTTTCTGAATTTTTTTACTTTCCGGTATTGTAAAGTGCGATCGATATTTTGTGAGAGTATTTTTTACATTGAATATTTGAAATTTTTATTTAATATTTTTTTAGATTTTATTTATATTTCGATATCTTCTCCGTTATCTGTTTTCAAAAAAAATTTGCTACAGTTTTTTTATATTTTTTTTTGTGAGCGAAGAGACTAGACACGTAAAAGTCGCGCACTTGCTTCTGTCTCATATCGTTCCGATCGGCGAGAGCAACTACAACAGCGATACATATCGATGTGAGCGCGTTCCGCTTCTCTCTCTTTCTCTCTCGGAGAGAAGCCGGTTATACAATTATCGCTTACCTTGGCTCCGTCACTCGACGACGAACGACGGGTGTGCTCCAGTTAAACTTCGCCGTGGATAGTATCGAGGACAAACGGATTCTTTTATATATATATATATAAAACGACGAGACGATGCTGTGCCGTGTGTGCAAATTTTGAGCGCGGCTAAATTAGCGACTATTAAAAGATCGTTTCGTTCGCGAGCCGTAGTTTAAAAAAAACAAAACAAAACTATTTAAAAATCCGTAAATTTTTATTCGCAATAAAATTTTCACACAGCACACATGTACGATTCGCGCGCTACGATCGATAACAATTCCGTTGCCCCTCCGGTCGGGGGGTTGTTGTAGCGACTTTATTTCAGTTTCACCGATTGAAACAAGTATCTATGTTTGTTTCATATCAACGAGAACAATTATGGCTACGTGCACAACAAACTGGGGTCGGGAACAATTGAAGAATTATAAACCTGATATTCGTTTTTTTTTGTGTGTGTGTTTTTGTTTTTTCGTGTTTTGTTTTTTGGAGAAAAACAAATGTTTCGCAAACTGCGCGTTGTAAAGAGAAAGTCGAGGCAAATAATCTATATTGTTCGAAAACCCACGGTGCATTTTTTTTTATTATTTCGTATTATTCGCGATCTTTACGTAAAAAATAAAAACAAAAAGAAATGCACTTTTCAATTAAATACAAATCAGTTTCCCGGAATCGAACTTAGAATGTCGCTCGCGTGAAACTTCGCGACACAAAAATTTGTTGCCGCTTCTCAACCTTCTCGAAGAGGTGCAAAACGCGCCTTTTTCACTTTGTTCGAACAACGAGAACAACCCATTCTCGGCGCGCGAAAAAAGGGGGCGGCTCACCATTTTTGTACAAAGGCAAAAGCCTCCTAAAATCAACCCCTAATGAAATTAACGATCGCCACGGTTGCGCTCTCTTTCTCTCTCTCTCTCTCTCGGTAGAGTTTGCCCCGGGGGCCAGGTGGGATCCCTGACGAAAGAGCCCCCTTTTAGGGGCCGAAAAGTCACACCCCAGTCGGCACCGGCTAACCAATCAAGGTTGAAGAAGTGAGCGAAGTCGTCGCGGCGCGTCGATTGGTTAAGTTTCCGGCGCGTTGATTGCCCAGGAAATTGTGCGTGTCCAGGACGACGACGACGACGACGACGCGCGTGTGTAAAAGCGCCCCGGTTTCTGCGCTCAAGGCTATTCGCAGATGGAGATGTGTATTGTGCATAGCGGCGCGCAGTCACGTATGACGATGGCATACGGTAATTGTCACATGTTGACGCGCGTGCCCCGCCATTGAGAGCGCGTTTTTACGCCTCTCGGAGAGGCTCTTCTCTCGCGCGCGCGAACTTTCGCGCTTCATTGCAATAATATACGTATACGTACAAAGCGTTAAATGACGTGTGCGTAAACACGAGAGAACACTGATCAATCGCAATGGGAACAAAGTTCGTGGACGAAGGAGAGCTCGTTCGCAAAAAGGAGCCGGAACAAAAGTCACGGCTTATTTAATTGTTTTGACTATAATTGATTTATTGTTAGAGTTCTTTTTTTTTTTTCAAAGATCACGTAAGATCGCGCAGAGATTCTATTCGCAAGACAAGTCCGTGCGAAACCCATCGCAAAATGTAAACGCGCACCGTCGGGTCGTACTTCACGTGCGACTTGAATCGTGTGCGGCTTGAATTTATCGCGTATCGATATGCACCTGTGTGTAATAATTGTATTATGTAATGCGCGTATCATAAATCACGGCTATAATAAATGCGCGTGCGGAGGAGAGTGCGCTTCTCTCTTTCTCTTTCTCGTTTAAAATCACGGACGCCGACACGAACGGCGGGTTGTGTTGCATATACATATACGCGCACGAAATGATTTCTCTAAACAGCCCGCGGCTGTGGATAATACATAGTGAATCGTCAGATACACATCGGCGTGAGTTACTTTTTCTCCGTCGCGGCTTGACTCGCGAGAGAATCGCGGCTGAATTAACAACCAACGAAAATTTTTTTCGTTTTGTTTTCAATAAGATGACACACACGTGCGCTGTTGTTTCCTCGCTTTCTCCGTGTGACACGCGCGCGCGGTCGGAAATTCTCAAATTTAGTATTTAGCGCGCGGTTCGATCGTTAAAATAGAACAACAATTGGTTAAAATAGAATATTGCCGAGAGCAATCGCCACGCAGATGGGAAATTGCAATTAATAATACGGACGATCCGTGTGTGTGTGTATGTTTTTTTTTTTATGTAATCTCGATGAACTCCGCGCGACATGCGCCAGTTTTAATGCGAGATCCCGCAGAGTCACTCCGCGCGTACATCAATGTGCTATCTGTACATCTAAATGAACATTTCGAGCCACGTCATTGCTCAATCGTCGGCCGATTCGTACGTACGCATCGATACGCAAAAGATATACGCGATTTTGTCGATCTATTTTCCGGCCGGCGCGCTTGTTAGTTAGGTTTTTTTGTCATTTTATTTGAAAATAAATAAATAAATTTAATTTGAAAATAACACGCGCATCATTTTATTAATATTCTCGATACATTTGTTTTCTTTCGCGACTTTCCTCCGACAAAACGTTGTTTCACGCACGTCTCGTGAATTTCCACGATGTTCACTCGAGTGTAATTTGCCGCAATCGTTTTCATTGACAACATAATCATTCCGACAGTTAGAAATAACACATTGGTGTGTGTGTGTGTGTGACATTGCATAAACGATTATTATATCCGGACGATGTTATTGATTCGGAATAGCTTTCTAATGTGTTGCCAATCGCCAGAAATTACATGTCGACCGAACGCGTATATAATCGAGGACACACGCACGCCTTATTCGTGTTGCGCTCGTAAAAATTTCTAGTCTACATCATCGCGCGGAGATCCGCTCTCGTCGTTTTTTTTTTCCTTCAACGTAAGACAAGTTGGTTTAAAACGGCGCTTTTCACTCTTGACGAAGTGTGTTACCGAAACGCAATAAGAAACGAAAATGTATCTCGTGTTTTCATTGATACTCTCCTCTCGTCGTGAATGTGCGTGTGAATCGAATTAATATAAATAAATATTATGGAAAACGCACATGTCCCGGGGAAGACGACATCGGGTTTCAATGGGGATGCGAGGAGAGACGCGAGAAAATAATCGAAGGAGAGATTGTTTGCGTTTTTTCTTCTTCCTCGTGTGTGTTTTTTGTTTTTTTTTTAATCCGTGATTTCATAATGAAAGGTTTGTACAGCCGCGTATCGGCTTCCGCCCATTCATCGATGCCTACTGATTAAATTGGAGCAACGCCTTAACCGGAACGTGTCATTATACTATTACCTTGTTGTCTTATTGAATTCGCTTGAAAAAAAAAAAAAAAAAATTGCCGCATTAAGGCACCTTCAATCATCGCTGTCCTTGAATCACATAAATCTCTTGAGCGAATCTTTTGTTATGTAATACAATCTTTTATTATCTTTTGTATATATTACGTTGCATAAAAATTACGTATTAACATAATCGTATTTTTAACGTACGTGAACTACAACACAACGTATACGCAAAGGATACACATCGTGTGTTTGTCACACGCGAACGTCGATTTTTCAAGAGCACACGCGTGTGGACACGCACGAGGTGTCGCGATTCGCCGTCGTCCGAGACGTGTGTCCCCCGATCTCTCTCTCTCTTCTCTCCCGATCGTTTCCGTTGGAACGAAAATTGCCTCCGTGTATTCTCGACTCGCGATCGCTATTAGCCGCTAAGGACACGCCTGCGTATAATGCCGTGCTACCGGCGAAACGACCATCGTCGTATTGTTTTTTTTTCTTTGCGCGCGGCTTTGAAAATAACAACTCATTATGTACACTTTGTACTGCCGGAGTGTTTGTACGCGCAGTAAAATCGCGCAGCCACGTCGCACGCCGCCCGTAAACGATAGTGTATCCACATTCAGATATCCGTCTCGGTATTTAAACTACTACACTAGTCGACGACAACAGTCGAAAAAGCGGCATTGAGAAAACGTTATATCACCTGTCGCTCTTCCGCGAAAACCGTCGAGTTTCGCGGAAGAGGAGAAAAAGCGACAGCGCGATTTATAACGCGTGTACAGTCGTTAATAAATGCGACGAGTCGTCGTCGTCGTCGACGAGCGTATCGAAGTAGTTGCGTTACATTTTCTTGTATCGCGCGTAATAATTTTGCCACGCAAATGCGGACACGATTAATTTTTTCCTCGGTACATCGCGCGTTTTGTTACCGACTCGCTTGTGCGTGATGCAAAAGAAATGCCGAGGCGAGATAAGAGAGACGGCGAATCGCGACTCTCGGCCTCTGCCGAGCCGAGCGGGAGAATCGCCGTCTTTTCTTAGGCCATTGTTGTTTATGATCTATCTCGTTAGACATTCTATGAATCGCCGAGGCTCTCTCTTTTCTTCTTCTTTCTATGACAGAGGGGAAATACCTCGGCGATCGAGACCGCGCGCGCGTTGTGCAACGCGCGGATTGTAAGTTCGCGTTACTTAACCGCGCCGACTGAGATCTTTCTTTGATCAAGCGGCGCAGAGCCTAATCTCGGGAGTATCTGTCGGGAGATCACCGTCGCGCGCGCATTGATACATTTGTCTTCGCTTATCTTTTTTTTGTTTTTTTTATTTGCAAACAATTCTCTTATTTATCGTAGCGATCGGTTTTAACGAGCAGATCTCAATCGTGCAGGTTTTCTGATCAGTTCTTGTGTTTCGGTGCAAGCGAATCTGCGAGACTTGTCTGTTTTTTTTAATTATTTAAAGTCGAAATTTCTAAATCGACGTTTTTTTTATTCTCTTCTTGAACGAGCGATTAGTCAAAAAATTATGCAACCAACCGAATCCGTAGATCTCAATCGTGTCTAAACGGTTCTTATTTTTTTGACACAAGTTTCTCTTTTAATTATTCAAAAAAATATATTTCCAACTCGATGTTTTATTTATTCCTCTCTCGACGAATCGATTGGTCATCGACAATCGCGCGTTTTTTTTTTTCACCGGCCGACCGTTTCCGCACCGATTTCACTTGCGTGCGCAGACATGTATCGCGTTTATCTTCCTCAACAAGATCTCCGCGTATAAACGAGTCATAAAATAGAAAAACGAGCGAGCGAGCGCGCTGTTCGCGAGAGTAAAAGACTGCTCTCGTCGACGGGCTCTGAGTAACCGCTTATTGTCATCACCTTTGACTCCGGACAATGTTATTACACTTTAGCGACGGCAGTAAAGAGAGTTCGCAACGTTGTTCCGACAACGGGGCCCAGCGAACCAGGCGGCGACACCAGGGGCTTCGCCTTTTACGGCGAACTACCTGTCGGCCGCGAGCTAACGGCGAAAAGAGAGACGAGCAGAAAAGCGCGCGCGATTACGTCAATTTATCATTTTGCCGTGCTATTGACTTCGAGGCAGAAATTAATTGATCGTCCATCGGCACCGGTCGCTCGTCAACGAACATATATCATGGCCGCCGCCGTTTCTTCTTCAACGCTGCTGCGTACGAGACTGTCGCGTACCGTTTCCACGCGTAAATTCCCGCGATCGGGGAATTAAATGTAAACGAATTGTGTGTGCAAATTAATTTGATTGCATTTAATCACCGCGCGGACGGTCATTACGCGCAATATCTGCTCGTAAATTTTCGCTCTAACTGTCAAGCCGCTTAACTGAGCCATCGGAATAACTGGATATGTGCTCGAGTGAGTAATTAACCTGGCGATAGGGAGACGGATAGGCGGCCCTCGACGAGAAAGAGGAGAGTGAGAGAGAGAGAACTGAGACGGTTTCACAATTCACGCAAGCGAAAAGGTTACGGCGGCTCGCGCTGATAATTACACGTTTTGCACTTATTGACGCGCGTCGACCTCATCGCTAAAATAAAGCTCTCGGACTTACATACATACATCTCCATTATATAGAAAAAATTTAATATTTACGCTCGTAACACATGTAATATGCGAACCGTTACCCCGGCGGAGAAGCCGAAGATAAGTGCTCGAGATAGCAGCAGCGCGGTCGGACTCTTAGAAATTGTGTTCGCGGCGTAGTCGCTCGGGAACGATGTTCTCCGATAATGAACGTTTGCGCGCGCTCGACGAGGCTTTTCACCGTGTTTCGAAGGATAGGTTTTTTTTTCTTCGCAATAGATTCGTTAATTTGAACAGTCGTTAAATTCGAAGCTAATGTACTTTCGGCGAGAACAGCCGAGAGCGACGATCGGGAAGCAGAGAAAAGAACAAATAAAGCGAAGCTCATATATATATGAGGAAGAAACATTAAGGTTGTCGATCTTCAAGCGCCGGAATGTACGTTGTTTGGGAGAGAGAGAAAAAAAAAGGACGATATACGTAAAACCCATACTTAACATCCGCTAATATCGGGGGTCCGGAGAAGAACGGAGGAGAGAGACCTCGCGCGCGCGCGCGCGCGAGTCACGGAAATCGTGTGTACATGACATCCGTTTATCTCCTTCTTTCTGTATGTAGCGCCTCGTGACTTCTTTTTCCGCTCCGCGCGCCATTTCGTCATTTCGACATTACCAAATTGTCCGGCTAACGCAGCGGTGGCCGACGGACCGTTACACGGCGGAGCCGTTTCTCGGCCGCTCTTCTCCTCGGATACATTGTAATTTATAAAAGCGGCACGACAAGTCGATCTATTATTGGTGCACACAAAAATTTATTACCCGTTTGACCCGTCGTTCTCGATACGATATCCGGCAGATGTAACGCGAGGAGACAACTTGTTTTATAATTTTCCTTCCCCTCGCCTCGGCGACGATCTCTTCTTCCACGCCTTGAACGGAACACACTTAGCCGAGGATGCGTGGCTCTTAACAACGCGCATCGTCGTCTCTTCCGCGAGCTACACGAACGCGCGGGGCCCTCCGTCCGTGGTCGCGCCGCGGGAGCCGCCAAAGCGAAGGGGACACGTCGGCAAAAATGCCGCGAAGATATCTATCGGTTAGATTTATAGAGCCATCCCGTGTATCTGTCATAACACGCTGACATTAACGGAATGACGGTGCATTTAATCGACGTGAAACCGGCGATGAATCAAAGCGAGCGGCAACAACTCGATATTTTACTCGGGTTTCTGTTAAGACAATAATAAATTTTGTCGACGGTGGTTATTTTTGTTTCCGACGATGTGATGCCGAGATTAAACTAAGAGTATTAATGACCACTTTAATTACGACAAATGTATTTCTAGGAAAGTTAGGAATTAATATAATTAAAAAAACACATAAAAGATATTCAAAACATCAAAGTTGTCATGACTATTATTTGTTAAATTTTCAAGATTAATTTAAACCTTTTTTAAATTTTAAGTTTTTGAAGTTTTAAATTTTGTGTAATATTTACTACATTTTGTAACATCTAACAATTAGTTCTTTAACAAATATCCGCAATCATCGGGACGTTTATCTTGTGTCGCGTTCTGTCTCTCCCGTGCGACACACAGGAGGGCAAATTTTCTTGCCCTCGAAAAGATTCTCGGATAATAAAATTTTTTCGCACAATTGTATATAATTTTTCCGGATCTCCGTGTCTCGTTTCTTCCGATCGCGGAAAAAAAATCGCGTGCTCTCGCGCGGAGGAGAGAGTTCCGAGTTATAAGTTGACCATCTCTTTGCCGTGTAATAACGCGCTTTGTGTCCGAAGAGGCCCCAAGGCAACGATATTAAGCATTCCAGGGCAACGATGCAATAACGCGGGGGCTATCCCGATGCATAGGAACTAAAACAGGACGGTAACGGACGAATTTAAAATATTTCGCCCACGAGATATTGCCCCGATCGACGGTTACGCACTCAAGCACGCACATAGACACACACACACAGACACGCAAGCCGTGTGCAACATAATTTCGGGGCAGCTTTGGTTCCCTCGATATTCTCCGCCGAGAGAGTTGCGAAATCTCACTTTGACCTTCTAGCACGTGAATGGACTACGGCAGTCTTAACTGGATTATTACATTCCTCCGTCCACGGAGCCGATTATTATCGTTCTGGCGCGAAAATGAAAATCGATGCCCGGAAATATTATATTCCATGAAAATCCTTCCTCCGCGGAGGAAGAGCGTGCGCGCGACATCGATCGATCGGGAACTCATTTTCATTCCCGGGATATAAATCGATAAAACTCATTTCGAATACTCGTTCGATGTAAAAACGTCGACGGATTCGCCTGAACAATCTCTCGACTCGATTAGACCAGTTAAGTCGCGCCGTTACGCGATGCTTATCATCGATAATTAATTTAACGGAGAAAGAGAGAGAGAAGAAGAGGAACTTCGTAGCAGCGCGAGATCTGAAATCGGTCGATATGAGTGCGTTGCAAAACGCAAATGAGAGAAAAAAAATTACTTGCCAAGTTCTAAGAGCCGTGTTTTCGTTGTTTCTTTTGCAGATATGAAACCTTCGGACAGGAGCGAGAAGGCCATGTTGACCGGAAACGCGCAACCGTCGGACGTGTTCTGTTCGGTCCCAGGACGATTGTCGTTACTAAGCAGCACCAGCAAGTACAAAGTTACGGTAGCGGAGGTACAAAGACGGCTATCGCCACCGGAGTGTCTGAACGCGAGTCTCCTCGGTGGCGTGTTGCGAAGGTACATATATATATATATATATAAAAGACCGGAGAGTCAATTTAAAAGCAATTTAGTACAAATCAATCTCTCGCGTGATGTTGTGATGTAAATACAGTCAACGTCAATCGCTCGTGTTTCTACGTGTCATCCCGCAGATTGAGAGAAGTTTCGTCTCGAGATTCGCAGTTGTAATAATTCTCTTTTCTCTTTTCCCCCCTCTCGCGTCCTTCTTTTTGTTTTTTGTTTGTTCTCTCCCGCGGCAGCGCTTCTCCTCGGGTGGGTAGAGAGTGAGAGAAAGAGAACGCGGACGGTTCATTCATCCGTTTTAAATCGCACGCATTTTAGACCCCTCGGGCTCTCTCGGCAGCCCGTAAACAAACCGTTAGAATAATTTGGCGTTACAGAACGAGAGGAATCTCTCTCAAACATCGCGCGTGAGAATGGCGCGATTGCTATCGGTAGATAGAAAGTTCAGAGTTTCGAGATCCCCGCCGATACGTTTACCGTTAATCAGAAAGAGGATAAAAAATGCGATCCACATTTTTCATTGGCAAAAAAAAAAATAATAATAACGTACGTCCCGTATTAGTCGATGAATTCGTCGACGTGTCATCTTGTTGAGAAATGACACGATAGTGTCTAGACGATTTGTGTCTAATGCAAACGTCTCGTTTATTTCACGAACGAACTCAGAGATGATCGCACGTTGAACAAAACGATGAAAAATATCGGGAACTCGATCGGGGGGATCTCTCGTGAATTAATATTCCGTCACGATGGGCGGGAGGATCGAACGAACCTCGCGCTTCCTGCAGCGCGCGTTAAAATCACCGCGATCTTCGGTGATAATCGCGCGTCGTGTGTATGTCCGTTACAACGGTTATTAGGACCGTTGTGTGTATGCGCGAGGCAGCAGCAAAATACGAGAGACGCACACGGGGGCGGGGGAGGGGAGCAGTTTGCATTACATTTCCGGTTGCGTATCAGGTATAATCGGTATAACTGATGCGCCGCCGAGCGCGGACAATGCCGCGGGTAAAAGACACCGGGAATGAAGATCCGCGATACGCGCCGCGTTACAAGACTTTATCCCGGCTGACTAATTAATAAAACTCTCTCTCTCGCCTCTTTCCCGCCCATATCCCAAGCCACAGACAGCCACCTGATTTATAGGAGCTTCTCCCGCTGGAGAAGAGAAACACCCTTTTCCTCCTTTATCTGAGGTATTCGCGGTTTTATTCCTGACCGCGGAGAGAGCCGCGCCCGAGCTTTATCATCGAAGGCGTGGATAAATCACCGTACGAGCGGACCGGATGATACCTTCGCGATGCTCTTCTCTCGTCGTACGCGCGCCGTCGACGCGTTTTCGCGAAATCCTCGCGCGTTCCGCTCCGGCGAATTATTTCGTGACAATTAAAACAAAAAAAAAATAATCCTTTTGTATTGAGAGAAATAAAGTCAAGAGCTGAGCAAGATATAATTTGTGTAGCCACCACAGGAGCGAACTGTGAAATGATCCTCAAGATACGGACGAGAAATTACGACTAAGCATTCCTGCTCGGTGATCGAATATCTTTTCTCGGATAGCGCGCGATAATTTTTTTTTTTTAAGTTTGAATTAATAGACACATTAAATCTTTCGCGAATGAGATTCAATTCGAAAATCAATAACTCGGAAAAATTAATCGCGAGATATATCCTCTCGCGCGAGTGGAAGACAAATCGAATTCGCGCAATCGTCTCAATTTGTATCGCGCGTTGCGGATCGCGCGCGCGCGTACCGGTGACGGCCGAGTCGCGGAATGAACCGCTAATAAAGCGGAGCGATCTATTCCAGATGCAAATGAGACATTAATAACTCCGCGCGGCTTCGAGTGTCAGTTCCTCCGTGAGCGAGCGAGCGAGCGAAAACGCCGCGGGGCGAGAGCGCGGCATCTCACACCGATCGCGACGTTATAATTCATCCGTTCGCATAGCGATCTGACCGATAATTACATGCGATGGCCCGAGATTCTTGCCACTATGGGTTCTCCTTCTCTCTCTCTTTTTCTCTTGCCTCTGTGTCTCTCCTTTTGTCTCATCCGTCTCGTTCGGGGAACGACTTGCGCGTAAGAACGATCATCGCTCGTAATACGCCTCGAGAGATCGATCGCGCCGTATCGCGAGGACTTTTGTCACCTCCAGTTGGCGCGCCTCCCGTTTTCTTTGTTGTTTTTTTTTTTTCCCTTTTTTTCTTCTCCCCTCACCGTGAACTTTTGTAGCTCAGAAACGTTGCGTTTCGTAACGTCACTTTCAACGCGCTTCATTTATTTTCGTCTTTGTAAATGCGCGCGCGCGCGATTGCGCCTATTCCGCGAATCACAGGTGCGAACCGAGCGAGCGAGCGAGCGAGCGAGCGTCGATTTGCATAAACGTCTGTTGCACTAAGAATATCGTACGTATTCATGAGATCGTTTCTCTGATTAAAAATGCGCAATTAACATACGAGTGACAAATAGCGGAAAAAAAAAACTTACGAAATCAGTGTAGTCAATGAGTCACGTTTTTTACGCGCGCGCGTATGTGTGTTTTCCGTAATTATGTCTCTTCGTGTGTGTGTGTGTGTGCGTATGTGTGTTTTGTACATTGCGATCTGAAATTTATATCCGCTGTTGTGTTTACGAAAAATCCCACAATCCGAGGATTTATTTCTCGGATTAGCAAAATACACACCTGCTCCATAAATTACCTCGACGCGGTCGCCATCTGCTCGGAAGGAAGTTTTTGAAAAACTTCTCTCATCCGCGCAAGGTCGTCGCACCTCGGAGATGCGAAACACGATCGTGTCCCGACTTTCGTCGCGCAGAAATCTGAAATATATCTTTTCTTGCCGCGCGACCCAATCAATATTATTATTATTATAATTGTTGTTAGTATTATTAGTATTATTATTAGTATTATTATTATTACTATTGGTATTATTATTATTATTATTACGTAAGCAGCGACCGTCGTCGCGAAGTTTCACTCAACGACACGCAAAAAACAAAAAACAAAAAAACGAATAACATGTAACGGCGACAAGATATATCGCGTATTATTCTCGTCTAGATCTCCATTCAATAATTCCGATCTACCAATTTATCGGAGCGAGCGACATTTCGAATTAATATATCATCTTTTTCACTCACGAGCGAGACACGTCGCGCAATTAATAACGTGCAGATACACCTTGACAGATTTAAACGCGGATAAATAAACGATTTAAGTGTTTTTCTTTTATTATCGCAAGTTTTTCACGTCATACATCCTTTCTGTTTTTTTCTTTCATCTCGCACACATGTTGCATTTTAAACACCGCGATGACAACTTCGCCTCTCGATTCTCGCTGATATGAATAATAACAACAATAAACTCTTTATCGAGTACGGTAACTCGAGAAAAATGAGAAGAATAAATTCGACCGTTAAATTCGACGCAGAGAATAATTGAGTGAATCCTGATCGCGAAGCGATCCCACGACTTGCTAATATCCCGTGGCGTATCCACGGTCGCGCGATTATTTAACGACGCCAGTATACGAGAAGACGAGTGTCTCGAGTAATCAGGGGGAGCGAGGAATCTTCCCGGGGAGATTCTTATCGGGCCGAGAGAGGGTGCGAATCTCTCGACGGAAAACCCCCAACGTGGACAAGAGAGAGAGAGAGAGACGCACGTCCACGAAGAGGAAGGGAGGGAAAAGAGAACGATCCTTCTTCGGAACAAGACTCCGTAATGAGTGCAGCGCCGTTCTCGTCACGTACGTTTCACGAGAAACGGAGATCGCGATCGTTATCGTAATAAAAATTACGAGAACTCGATCTGGTTCGCGCGCGCGCGCAAAAAAAAAAAATTAAAAAAGAATTTCGCGATCTTAATTGTCAATCGTTTGATTGGCGTTGCCGCTAAATAACCGCGAGCGAGAAATAACTGCGTCGCTTCCTGTTAGAGTTTAATTTGGTTTGGATTGTGTATCGGGCTCGATACGCCGCGTCCTGATATAATCGGTGACGATCGGTGGCTGGAAACCAGTTTGCGAATCTCTCACGGTCGCGCGAGTTATCGGGCAAATTCCGATCGCGGGGAATATAAACAAGACACGCGGGAGAATGCGCGGGGGTTATACAGGTTTTGAGGAAAATGGACTGAGAGCACGGGGAGGCAGGTGATATCGATATGTACATATTAAAAACCCTCGGTAAAACGCATTAATTGCCGGACCGAAGTGAGAGAGAGATTACCGGGCGGAGAGACCGGACAGTGCCGAACAAAGGTAGGCGATACGCATTAACCGTTATAACAGGCTCGGATGATGGATGGACAGGGTGTGTGTGTGTGTGTTGTGAAAGAAGTCGCCGGCTACTACCGCGTGGCGGTTCCCCATTTGTGTTTTGTCCCGTATAAAAAAAAATTTACTTCGCAGTTTCGTTCGCCGGTTTGAAACAATTTTTTCAATGTACCGAGTGATAAAGTCCCGTCGATAGACTTCGTCTCGTCGGGCGAGACAAATGTATGCATGCGGGATCGTGTTCTGCGCGATTTAAACGCGAGACGTACGTAAGAATTGATTGAAACTTGTTAATGCACAAGGATACACATCTCGCCGACAAGAAAGGCTTCTCGCGCGCAGAATCGCGCAAAACTCTCGCGCGCGATGCGCCTTGAAAGAATTCATTGTAGAAATCGTCGCGTGCAATTTTCTCGCGCGCAATATCCCCCGACAAAGAGACGCCACGGCGTTAACGAAGCTACTTCTTAAGTGAATAATCCTTAATTTTAATCATTTAATCGAACGTAAACGAGAGAAAGAGATAAACGTGCGCGGTCGCGCACGGGTTGCTACGTCCCGTTAATGTTGATGATTGGAAAAACGTCATTTAATAAAGAAAGAAATAACGTGCTTAAGTGATAAAAAATTAAATTCTATTAATACAATTCTATTAATAATTTAATTCAACAAAAGGAAAGAAACGTTTTTGACTAATTTTCAACTAATTTTCGACTACTTTTAATTTACTGCTCTACGCCACGTTTGTTAATTAAATATTTATTCAATTTAATATACGCGCAAAGAGAGAGAAGGATAATGGTCGATTGTTGCTTCATTTATAATTTACGCGATAACACGCGCGCGCGTTTCCTCAATTGCAAAATTTAAACAGATTTTTTAAATATAAATAAGATTAATAACGAATACACAAATCAAATTAGAATGTGAGTAACGAAACAAATAGAGAAAGAGAGGAGGAAGGGAGAAGAAACCGGTAAAAGTTCCGGTAGAAATCATTCGCATCTTCATCTCCGCGTCTGAATAGACTGCTATATAGTGCGAACATAGTGTTCCTTTCAGACTCCTCGATCCTATTTCACAAAACGCGCGCGCACGAAACAGGTACGCATCCTCGAACGTACGTTGCTCCGCGCGCTCGTTCATAGCCCGCGTGCCGCGAGAGAGTTGCTCAATCGCGCCGATGACACACGCACATAGTCGCGGATTATGCTAATCCACTTATGTATTTTCTTTTCTCTCCTCCCTCCGTCTCGTCTTTCTTTCTCTCTCTCTCTTCGATTCTTTTTTTTTCCTAGCGCAGGATCGCACAGTAAAATGATTAATGAAGAAGTTCCGTTTCGAAATTTCTCACGCGCTCACGTTTACGAGTGGGCGTGCGTTCGAATAAATATTACACGAACGGTAGAAAAAATAATTAATTGGACGCGCGATTCGAGTGTTATTTACCTTACGGCGCGAGTTAAATTCTCGATGACGTGATCGCGAGATCGCACGGGTTGTGCCTCGCCCGGGGAGAGCTCGAAAGCCGACTCTCTCGACTTTTTTTATTCGATCGAGTAGTCGAATCGAAGAACACCGAACGGCAGCGAAAAAGAACATTTGGAAAATGTTGTTTCTGATTTCGCCTGTTGCAGAGCAAAATCCAAAAACGGCGGGCGTCTGCTTAGGGAAAAGCTGGAAAAGATCGGCTTGAATCTGCCAGCCGGCAGAAGGAAGGCGGCCAACGTCACGCTCTTAACATCTCTAGTGGAAGGTGAGTGGTTCTCTTTGAAACTTCGATTTGAAAAAAAAAACAAAGAGATTCGTAGAGAAAAAACTCCGCTTGTAAATAAATAAAATGGACTCTTAGCGCGCGCGCGTACGGTGCGTGAATGAACAAACACCGCGTGTTCGCCGGGAAAAACCGATATTAAGCTTTTTGTGAGGCGCATACTCGTAAAACACCCTGTTATTACAAATGTAACGGCAACGAGAGTGCATCACACGCTCGTCTCTCGTAAAGCGCGCGATGAAATCATCACATCTCTCGTTTGAAATAAAACGCGAAACTTCATTCCAGTGCGCGGCAATAGTGACGCGCTTTTTCTTTATCGGTTTAATGACACTTCTGCATCAATCGTTCTTCTCATTAGCAACCGGTCCCCGGAGAAGCGTTGACCGTAATTAAATGGGAAAGTTAACGATGTATCAGTTTCAGCGAGGAGTCCGCTTATAAATGTTGACGCAGTTTCTGCAATCGTTTGTAATTCGCATTCAGCATCTGGTTATAAACTGTCAATAAAAGAGAGAAAGAAGAGACTGAATCATCGAAGACCCCGGGCGATTTCTGATGTCTTTAAATTATTTACGATGTAAATACCGCGCGTACAAACGCGGGATATTACAGCGATATCGTAAAGATTGACTCACGTATCGAAAGTTTATCGCGTTTTCTTTGTCGAAAATTAATAAACTAAACGCGTTAAAATTATCGCAACGACAGCAAACGCAACGCTTTGTCGTTATTATTGCCCGCCCCCTCTCTTTTCTGTCGCAATTTGCAAAAGAGATTACTCTTTCCGCTCGCGTCTCTTTAAAGCTTCGGTCGTTTCTTCTTGTCGTGACTCGGAAGAATTACATTCTTCGCCATGACGCCCACTTGTCTCGTAGGGCACAACGGTGATGAAATCATCTTCGTCGGAATAGCGCGTGCGCGCGCGCATTACGGCGAATTTACACGGGGCCCCGATGATCATCCGAGAAATGAATCATTCGGGTCCGACGAGCGAATTTTTGTGTTTAGACACGCAACGCGTCCGGAGAGTCTCGCGAGAGATGAAATATCTCGTCTGACAAGCGTAAAGTACCGTGAAAAAAATATATATATTATATATATACACTAATTTATCGCGCACGAAATGTAACGTGTCGAACCGATTAAGTCGCAGATTAAAATACGCGCGTGTGTTTGTAAACGTAATTAAGATAAATGTCCCGGACACGCGGTCCAACGGCCGGACATCTACCTACTAAAAAAATGATTATTGGACGTGTAAAATGTAAAACATACAATAATTCTTGCTGAAAAAATACTTTTAAATATTTTTGAAGATTATATTTTTTACTGGTTACCAATTCGATATTTTGAACCGCGTGTCGTTTTTTAATATCGACATAAACATTTCGTGAGGATTCAAAAGCAGCCTGGCACTAGTTTCTCTAACGTGTGTAACTTTGTTCTAATTATTTCTCTATAATAAACTGACATTGGAGCATTTATATCGACACAGTGTCTCCACTCTATATTTTTCTTTATTAGTCGCATTCAGTTAACTTTATTTCTAATTAATTTCCGCGGACGCAAAGCTAGAAGATATCTTCAATTTTCTTTTATTTTCGCGTAGAGACTTTTCCCGCCCGATTTATCTCACTCGAAGTGACTGATCTCTTACTGGATCGTGGAAGTGGTTGAAACGCGCGTAAACTCCTTGATCTTTAACCGATCTTTGTTCCTCCGCGTTATGACAATGAGCGCAAGGTTTTTTGTTTTGTTGAGATTAATCAGATAGAGAGAGAGAGAGACTCTGTCCTGATATATTCTTCCGACTACGCTTAATAATAACGAGCGCGCAACAAATGTGCGCGTACACGCACGTACTGCCAACGATCTGGTCTAATGACGCGACTGGAAGTTTGTTAGAGTGTTGGCGCGCGGACGTTGATTATAATTTATGGCTCCGGCGGGCGCGGAACAGTCTTCCATAAAACATCGGCCGTGATTTTCTTTTCCACGTGAGCGAGCGAGGCGGCAAATCCCTCCCGATAAGGTGGCGATAAATCGCAAAATCCCGGACGAAGACACGAAAAATCTCAGATACGAAATTTCTAGTCGCGGTCATCCCGCGCGGGGATTAATAAATTCTCTTTGTTTTCATCATCGGGGGTACCACCCGTCGGCGTGTCCGGCGTGGAGGAATTAATAAACCGCGCATTATATTCCGGCAAAGGTGCACGCGCGCGACCTGTCGATTCGCAACATCGAACGTTTAAAGTCGAACATTATATCGCTGTCTCCTCCTCGCTCGCAATGTTGTTTTTGCTCGCCGCAAATTAATGTCACTTTCAATAACAAGCCAAGTCAGACTCCGAGGACAACCCGCGTTTTCTCTCTCTGTCTCTCTCTCTCGTATTAATTCCCGCCTTTTCAATTGTGGACGTGTCTCGGGGATGAAAAACGGCATGTTAAAAACGTTGAGAGAAAATTGCTGATTTATCGCGCTTATTAGCCGGCGACGCGGACTCTCGTTAATTCCCTCTTTCCTCCTCCCCGATCGTTCCGGTTGAGCCGGGAACAACAACGCGGGGAGAGAGATGGACCAGAAGAGACTTTAAATATGTATATCATTTTCCCATTTGCATACACATCGCATGAGCGTCCGGAGAAAGGGGAGAGATAGGGTGGGTGCAGAGGCGCAAGAGAGCGCGCGATCGCTGTTATTAAGCGATCGAAAATCGTATAATGCACTCCGGTAAATATACGGATTCGCAGCGGATCATTTTCCGGTTTTCTCTTAATTGATACTCCGAGCCGCGCGTCGTAATGACGAAGATGTTTCAGTGGCGGCAGATGAGGTAATTGACGGTGTGCGCATCTTCGCGATATACTTCGCGAATTCCGTCGCAGCAAACTCTCAACGATTTAGATTTATTTATTCAGATTGTTGTTACGTAATCCAGAGATAGATCGATCTGGATCAATTATCTCTAGATCTGAGAAGTTACGCAAGAGGGATTCTGATATTTTCTCTCGATGTTATTTCCTCCGTGCTTTTCCTCGTGACGGAGAGCGACGATCGCTCGAGATAACAAGATACAAAAAAGAAAAAACATCAATCTCTGACCGGCAAATCGCACAATGTAAATTGGAAATTAATTCGCGGAATATGAAATGAATTAACATACTCGAGTGTGTCTTCGTTTTTTTGTTTCGCTTGCGTCAATTCCTCGCGAACACACGAACGTTCCGCGACCAGCGTGAATGATGATTTTTAAATGACGTAATGCAATAGTGTCAATTCAGAGCGCGAGAAGAGTGTAATTTGACGTATGCAGATAACGTGTATTATACGCGTGTGTACGTTGTGTCTTGATTGCGGGTTCGCGAAGAATGTCTGCGGATATGAAAAAACGCGGAATGACGCGTGTTTTCGACGCGAGAGCAAAACAAGACAACGAAATGTCACTTGTTGACGTGAATTAAAATCGCGGAGTTCGTCTAATTGGAAAAGCTCGTTCGAGAGCTGCGTAAGAAAGAAGGAACGTTGACAAAAACGAGGAGGAGTATACACAGCGAAAGTGTGGGAAACGACGCGCGAAACTTGCAGGTATATCCATCACACACACACATTCGTCGCGATTCATACGTAAATCAGCGTCCGATTCGCGACACGCCCACGCTCTCGAAGAGTTAAAAAAAAACCGAGTGGTTTAAAAGCTATAGATGACGAGATTGTTCTACATAAAATCCGAACAAGCCGTAGTACAAGGATATTCGCAAAAAGTGACGGCGTACTTCACCACAACGAAAGTGGAACGGACAAGCGACTGTATAAATTTTTATTGCTCTCCTTCAACGTTTTTTTTCTTTTTTTCCCTTTTTTTTTTTGTATTTACGTTTTGCAACGTATAATACGCCGCGAAATGTTGGATTAGAAAACAGTGACGAGGAGGAGAGAGGAAAGGAGGATGGCGCAACCGTAATTGTTGCATCGGAGCGCGCGCGCGCGCGCGGAGGATACGAGGAACGCGTATTTTAGACACATTACACGCGGCCGCGCGCGTCGACCGCAGGCCGCCGACTCGTTGTAAAGTTTAAAGTTTTATGAAACCGCAAGGTATATGCCCCGAAGAACACGACCGACCTCGGGCACGCGGAAGAGAATTCCCGAAATCCACCTCGCGGGGTTCGATTATCAGAACGTATATAATGGAACGTGATTTGCGGTCGGCAGACCCGAGATGGTGGAGCGCATCACATTATTGGCTATCGTCGTAACAGAGTGTGTTCGGAACGAATAAGGTTATTCTATTATCGATTCTATCTCTCTCTTTATCTCTTCAAACGGCACGCAAATTTCTACGAGCATTACCTTCGATAATCTCGACGAGTTTTATTCCCATCCGGTGAGATTTGCGCAGAATAATATTTTTAAAAATACGAGAGAGTGGAGCGTTGAGTGTTTGGCGCGTTAAATATTTGTTTATCAACGGGATGTTTTCCTCTGACACGGTAATCCCATTAATATTTGAATAGAAATCTTGCGAAATTCAATTTCACCGAACATTCCGCACGTGGTAGCGGTACATCGCCGGTGTCAACATCAACGCGTGTTCTTCGTTAAAAAAAAACAAACAGTGAAATTATTTAGGCACGCAATTAAGCGCGTTTTCGCGCGGTCGATATTCTCGCGCATCGATTGCAGACGAGATCTTTTTGATCGATTGCCGCCGCTGATTTGCGACGGTGAAGTTGTCAAGCGCCGGGGGTATAACGGCTGTTCATCAATTCATACGAGTCACGTTGCCCATTCGTTCTCATTTACTCGCGCGCGCTAATCGGAATCTCCTATCTGCCGAGCTCCCTTAGCGGCAATCTCTAGCGTGCATCTGTGCCGAGAGAGAGAGAGAAAGAACCCCCTTCGCGTTTTATTGAGTCGTACCCTCGTTACTCTCGGTGCGCGCGTGTAAATCTATTGACGTTTTTCCGAAACGTCCGTGTTGCGCGGAAAAATATTTCTACGCGCGATGCTTGCGAAATCTCCGACGCTTCGTTGGTAAATTCCCTTCCCTCTCAGACGGAAACTGGAATAAAAAAAAAAAAGCGGCAGTAGAACTTCTCAC
Source organism: Pseudomyrmex cubaensis (assembly GCA_014825685.1). Taxonomy (NCBI): domain Eukaryota; kingdom Metazoa; phylum Arthropoda; class Insecta; order Hymenoptera; family Formicidae; genus Pseudomyrmex; species Pseudomyrmex cubaensis. The sequence continues at coordinate 22,367 of QVOA01015708.1, forward strand.
GGGAGGATAATACGAACGCAAAACTGTGCGCGCGATCGTAAACGTTTCAGAAAATTAAACGAGAGTGGAGAAAAAGAAGAAACACGCGGAAAGCGCGCGCGAAGGATATGCAAATTCGCGCGCGGCAGAAGTTGACTGCACAGAAGACTAAATTGCAGCCGAAACGACCTGTTGCACCTGGTGGAAAGGGGTGGAAATTTGCGCACCGCGCGTCCAACGGGCCGGCTCGAGATAAGATCGCCGATAGTTAAACTTATGTACCGTCGACTATACGCGCGCGCGCCTAGTACAAGAATCTTTCGCGGCGGGAAATTACGGTGCGATATCTGCGTTAATAAAATATCGCGCGAAACTACTTATTCGACGTTTCGTGGGAGATACGCGTTACGTAAAGAGACCTTCCAACCCAGGAAATTGTTTCCCTTTATCAGTTCGCGCGCGTGAAATCGCATTTTTTCAATCGACAAAAAAAACTGTTGCCTGTTAAGTCTCTTCTTTATTAAGCGGGAGAATAATGAGATTACGTAAAATCGGAGCGCGAGATCTACAACGACGACGAGGCAACATTGCGCAACGTTTTTTAAACAATATAAAACACCGCGGCGGTTCAGAAACTATACTTGCGCTCGCTCGCTCGCGCGCGCGCGCAAGTTGTTATGGGAGTTTCCCGTTTCACTTAATGTTCCCCCTCGTTATTTTTTTTCTTTTCTTTCCGTTTAGTCGCGACAGCGATAAAAACGTTTTTATTACAAAGTATTACGACAGGTACGACATAAACACGTGGGATCAATGGCGCGTTTATTGCGGTAACGATGCCCGCGACTATGTACCGAACTATAATTTATGTTACATAAAACAGATCTACGATGCACGGCAAATGTGTACACTTGGAATTACGGGTGTGTGTAACAGTAGTTCACCGGTAATTCGTAATAGCGCAATTACGCAGAAAGGGACAATGTAGTATTTTAGTTTTTTTCTTTTTTTTTTGTGGGAGAAACGGAAAGTTCTCTCTTTCTTTCTCTCGAAGAAGTGTTACAAGATCTTCGAATGTAACTTAAACGCAAATGTACACGCGCGTACACGATCTCACAATTTTTTGAACTACAAACGTCGCTCGAAAATGTCAACCTCGCGCAATTAAGTCAAATTGTTTACACAATGATTAATAGCGACACACAGCCGAGGGATAGCGCAAAAAGCAATATTTTTTTCACGTGCGCTGGATACGCGACGATTAAATTTTACGAGGTCGATGATATATTTTCGATCTACTTGAAAAAAAAAAAAAGTGCAGGGCATTAGGCGCGCGCGAGAGAAAAAAAAGAAAATATTTCAAATATAAATTCTGAGGCAATTCTCAACACCCGAGGCTATATATGCAAGGTCCGCGCGCGCAATCTTGCTGTCGCACGGCCATTACGTTGAGAAATTAGAAGGCCTGTCAGTCATACGCGCGACGACGGTGTGTACGCGCGCGATCTCATTATTTCTCGCATCTAAATTAGGTGCCGTGCAACGCGTTTAGCGAATCGTTTCGAATATTACGATCGAATACATAAATAAACAACATCCCGTAAATTATTCAAGATATAACCGCGCGTGACTTGCCGTATAAATAAAATTCCCCAGGTGTGATTGTGTTTTTCATCGACCGTTATGCATATATTCGCAAGTTTACATAATGGCCGAGAGGCGGGCGCGATCACGAGGCTGACTGTCTTTTCGTCTTTTTCAGGAGAAGCCATTCACCTTGCCCGAGACTTCGGCTACGTTTGCGAAACCGAATTCCCCGCGAAACAAGTCGCCGAATATCTCAGCCGGCAGCATTGCGAGCCGCAGGATTCCTACAGGAGAAAGGAACTTCTTCATGCCACCAAGTAGGAGAATGATATATTACCGATATTTTTTTTTTTTTTTTTTTTTTTTTTTCTCCTCTTCCGGTGGGGCTTTTGTCACGGCGCGAGAATGTGAAAAGCCTGACCGAAATTTCGAAATGTTTCGCATGTGTGTTCGCAGACAAATCACCAAAGAGCTGATGGATCTTCTGAACCAGGACAGATCGCCGCTTTGCAACACGCGGCCGCAGCACATCCTCGATCCCAGCATACAGAGACATCTCACCCACTTCTCTCTCATATCACACGGATTCGGAAGTCCTGCGATCGTAGCTGCTCTAACAGCTATACAGGTAAACGCGCGCAATAAAAACGTCATTTCTTTGCTTTCCGAGAAAAAAACTCTCACTTTCTCATGTTGCAAAGTATAAACGTCCCATATCGACCATTACTACCGGTCGGATTTAATAAAAAAATATAATTACATAACAAAATATTCATATATTTAGTAAAGTTGGAAAATAATTTAAAAAATGTCAAATCTTAAAAAATCCTTAAAACATTGAGAATTGATTAACATTTACACATCTAATAATTATTTGTCTTATATGAAAGATATTGATTTTATTTCTTTTATCTTATCTATAAATGGGAAGAAAGTAAAATTTTACTATACAATTTTATTACTTTACCAAGTTATCTCTCGGTTCGTAATCTCTTTTTCTCTTCCGGTTCATAATCCCTTTTCTCTTTCGGCTTCATAATCTCTTCTCGAAGTACCGTGAACGCGTTGAAAACGAGTTCTCTACGATTTCCTGTTACAGAAGTTCCTAAGCGAGTCTTTGAATCATCTCGAGAAGATGTATCCCGGGAACGGTAGCGGCGTGACCAGCAGTCAACAGTCGAATCTCGACACGAGCAAGAGCAAGGACGGCACGTTGATGAACGACATGAAGAAGTGACGCACGGAAGACCCGCCTACCTCGAACGTGGTCACGTCTATCAGGCACTCATGGCCGTACAACTGAGCTTTTTCGTGTGTCGCCACTCTTGCGGAAAGCTCGCAGTGGACCACTGAAAACAAAGAACGCGCACCCGCATATATACATATATATATATATACATATTATATATATAAAAAAACAATACGCGCGGGCGCGTCACACGCGTGCGGGTTATTCGCGCCTGGGACGTGCCACCGTACACGCCGAGGTTGGCTGGTCGTAAAAATAAAAAATAAAAAATAAAAAATAAAAAAAAAAAACAAGCTTTCTGTAGGCAATTTCGACGCGCAGTCTGTAAAATGTGCAATCGGGAATAGTAGTTTGAACGGTATATAAGGAAAAAAACAGGAGAGAGAGAGAGAGAAGCGAACGGTTTCCCTCCCTCCCCGCTCTCGTAAAAACAGAGCTCGCCCGGAAAACGATAATGGAGGGCGAGGGACTCACAACTCTTTGTCGCTGGTCGTCGTCTTTGTGAGAACGGTTTCTTTACTCGTTCATTTCGTATACTCTGTGTTGCGAAAATGTGTTTTTGTTTTTCAAAAAGCTTTGTTGAAGATCTTTCGCGAACACCGAAAAAAGCTCTCTCTTTTCTCAGCTTTATTTTTTAACATTTGCAATTCGATTGTCATTATTGCATAATGACGTATGTGGATTTTATATTGTTGAGAAAAAAAAAGACAATTTTTTTGTAAGTAGATAAGAGCGAAACGTATCTCTCGAGTATATGTATACGTGTTTTTTAAGTTTTAGTACGCGACTTCTTGCATTTAGATCCTCGGTTCTGTTCCAAAGAATTTATCTAATTTAAGAGAATTCCCGTGTAACGAGAATTCCAACTAGCCATCACGTGACGCTGAAAACGTAATTACGCAACTAATCGCCGTTTTTTCAAAGAAACAAACAACCCGAGATACGAAAGTGATCATTATAAGATACGCGCTGCTAAGATCTGTGAGATCTGTGTTTGTATGAAAAAAAAACTCGCCTTTTTAAACCACCGATGATTCAGCATGTCGATAGACTCGTTTCGTTTCACGTTTGCAGTTCGCAAACATGTAAAACGGAAATACGTAAATATGTAACACACAAAATAGCGCCCGCACACGTTGTTGTTGTTTCTTATACTCTAAATATTTCGCCAATTTTATTGAATAAGAAACAAAAGGCTTAATAAAGCCTTGAAATAAATTAAAAATGCAGGATCTGTTAATGAAAATTTTCATATCTTTGCTTTGATTCTTTACATACGCAATCGAATTATTCCAATCGGTATTGGGATAATCGATCGGTATTGAAAAAAATCGAACAAACATCATTCCGTATGATACAGAACTATATCAGAAATAAATGTGACAAGTATACGGTGTAAACTGTGCAACAAGTAACAAAATCAATGCGACAGATACAAAAAGTGTTTGGATCTTTCTTGTATCGCCGTCTGTTGATTTTTGTTCTTATTTTGGAACGATTTCTCACACACAAAATCCATACAAATTTGCCCACAAAAAACTCGTATGAAGATACTTTCGTGATCTCCCCCCTCCGTAAGTTTACGATAGTTATGTGAAAAAGACAACAAAAACTTAGTGCAATTGTTAATATTAATTCAAATAATTTTCCTACGATTATTATTCAAGAGCATCTATATTTTTTAATTATTAATATATACATATAATAAAGTCTGCAATAAAAAAAGAAATCCGAATCATATTTTTATGTAATATATGTATTAATTAATTTACGCGGAACAATTAATAAGTATTTCTTTTTTTTTTTTTATGAAAATGGACTTGTGTGCTTTACATGTCAAACTCGAACTACTAATTTTTGTTTTTTGTACGCAAAAATTGAAGAAGTGCATGCAGTATCGAAAGTGCAACTCAATTCAATCAGTGATGATCGGTTATCTCTATATACTTAAATAAATAGGGTGTGTCGTGCGATTAATCTCCATATCAAACGTATTCTGCCTTTTAATAGGTACGTACCCGCGTGATAGTCAAGGACAACGTCAAGTCCGGGGAATGGTCGAGTCCTGAAGTCCTTCCGATTAGAATATAAACTAAACTGTTTAACCTCTTCGGTAAATACGGCGCACGTGCGCCGCGTAGCGTCACTTGACGGCCTATAGCCGACGCGTACAGTTGCATTCGGCGTCCGTCGGCCGACGGATAGATAATATCGAAGAGGTTAAACCAGAAACGAAACTTTCTCGTTGAATTACTTGTAACTTCACATATTTGTGTAACACGTTAAAAAAAAGGATTGTCGATATAAGAGGACGCAAACGACTCGTTTCGTGCCATTTTCATCTCGCGCTTACTGTGGTGATCGCGTACTTTGCTCCGAAGGACTGTGTGTATTCAGGACCATTCCTGGGACCCCATTATCGTGCCAATGCGAAAAACAAACTTGCCATTTAACAGATGTGCCAATTAATCGATATCGAGCTATTAACCGTAAGCAAACGCAACTTTAAGCAGAGCATGCAGGTAAAAGAAAAAAAAAGCGAAAGAGTTAAAAGCGTGGAGAGGGTATAAAAGCGGTGCAACGAAAGCGAAGTATTTTCGTTGGACACTCGACACACACACACACACATACGTACACACATACACGCACATACACACGCGCGACGAAAACGAAAGTTCTCGTCGGGAAACGACGCGCGCCAATGAAACGGCTCGTCAAGCCGCATCTCTCGAGAGCTCGCCGGTCGCGAGAAAATTGTATGAAGTACAATACCACAGGTGAACCTGAGACATATCTAACTTTGTAATTAAATCTTAGGCGTATATAAATGTAAGATTTAAAAGACAACCGAAAGAAAAAGAGGAGGAAGAGGAAGAAGAAGAAGAAGAAATAAAAAGAGGGACGAGGGTGGATTGTGCGACCTCGCGTCGTCGCGGAACATGTACAGAACACACATTTGAATCTTTCTCTTGTGATATAATCGTACATTATTAAGGTGTAAACCGATAACAAATATACTATTCCATGTTTTTTCATAGAGGTGAAGTATTAGAGAGGTGATTGTGAGAGAGAAAGAGAAGAGAGACCGGCTCGTTATACCGTAGAATCAAACGTGGGCAGTTTACACAAAATCTCCATAGCGTTTTAGAGGCGACTCTGGGAGTAAAGCTTCAGCTCAGAGAGAGAGAGAGAGAGAGTGAACGGCTATTATGCTGAAATCTGGTATAACACTCTCTTCACAAACGTGAAAGCTCTTTACCGAAGGGTTTTGTATCGTCCCTCGCGCGCGCGCACCGTCTCACATTCTTTCATTATTATATTTACACAAGCTCTCGAGTACACATGAGGGTTTCTTCCTCATTTTCTCGCACCGGACACGGAGAGAAGTATGTACGTACGCGGTGGAAGTTTCACAAGTGTATTGTAACACGTCAGACTCTCTCTGTTACCGCAGAGCTCGCCTTACAGCAGAGTCGCCTTCGCTCTCTGTTACAAGCGTAAAAGTTTTGTAATTGTTAAAACGCATTTTACTGAAATCCTCGATCCGCAATTTTGGATGTTTACATTTTGTCAAGTTCAAAAACTTTTAACGTCACATCGATGATGACGCGTGTGTAAATTAAAGAGAAAATTCACAAACTTCGCAATGAAAGCTTTCCAATTTGAAAATAAATTGTGATATTGATAAAATGACGCGTAAAATAATTAACGTAAACAACATGTCCGGTTATTATTATCCGAAAAAATGCAAATAATAACATGCGTTTCAACAGATGCAAGACGCGAACGCTCCATAAGCGGTAAACTCGATTGTATTATAAGCGAACGAACATAGCGAAAAACGAACGCACGTTTCTTTTTTTTTTTTTTTTTTCCAAGCTCCCAGAGGGAGGAAAACAAAACTCGACATCTTATTTTCACTCACGACTACTTAGATGCGACTTGTTAGAAGCTAAGAAGAAAAAAAACTCGCGTAATTAAAAAAAAAAAAAACAAAATATACTTATTTATAACCTTTAGACAAACCGCGCGCGGCCGTAGAAATGTTTTTCTACCAGAATTTCTGTGCCAACTGCAAAGAATGTTGTAGATGATTTTTTTGTTTCAAGTTGAAGCATTATTCTAATCTTGTAAGATACTCAGATATATCTTTATTAAATATATTTGAATTTTCGTAGTATATTATATTCTGATATTGATTATACAGTTCATTTTTGTATATTGGTGTGTGATAAATAAATAAGAATATTGTTTCTAAGCAAATCGCCAACGTGATAAAATAAATTTAAAATCACCTGTCATTTTCACGTATGTTGTGTTGTGCGTATGTTGTGTGCGTGTTAAAACACGACACGTAAATCAATGTCAGCTTTACAATTCAACTTTTATATTAAATCACCGTGCTTTTTTTTTGACAAATTAGAACATGATACGGTGCATACATATATGTGTGGGGAAGGGGAGGTAATTGTATAATTTCAAGAGGAAACAGGAGTTTTCTCTCTGATTTCATTTATTTCTCACTTTGTAATATAATATCAAGTATATATATGTATAATGCACTATATGTATAAAAAAAAAAACTATTTGCACAGTTCACATTTTTTTCTCACGAAACTAAGATATTACCGCAAAGTTTTTCTCGAAATATATATCGGTGTACAGTACTTTCTTTCTACTCTTCTATTTAAAAACTATGAAGTGTGCAAATACCTTTTTTAACCGCACTGTAAATCAGGAACATTATTTTTGCAAACATAAAAAATAAATTAGAGAAGAGGTCATTAAATGAATCGGTGTAGTTTTGCACTTGTTTCTAAATACTTAGCAAATAAATGTACATACGAAATATTTAAATTACAAAAAGTGTACATAAAAAATAAGAATACTCACGTCATTTCTAAGCATTCGTTGCACTTCAAACAGTCCGCCGTGATTAAAAAGACTAACAATATTTCAATCCGCAAACAACGTGATTTTCCCGTGCGATCTTTGCAATCTTTTATCCACCTATGTGAAATATATAAACATCACAATTAAAATAAAATTATACAGTATACCACTTGTGCTTCTAAAATGTTCTTTCAATAAATTTAAGTAATCGCAGACAATTATTTTTGCCGTGTGATTAACGTGCATTTTTTTTTTTTTTTTTTCGTTTACTTTATGTTTGCAATATCTTCCCAAGTTAATAGCACGTAGTTTGAATAAAGCATCTGTTATTTGTTTAATACGTATTAATATTCTATTTGTAATTTAAATCCTTATTTTGTTCACATTTTATCCGAACAATAACGTTTAAAACAAAAAGGCTATTCTAAAAATATTTAATAATATCGATGTGTATTAGATTTATCTCTGCTAATTATGTATGTAAATTTTACGCAATACATTAAGTATTTTTACATTACAGTTTTATGTATTTATACAACTATATTCACGCTACACAAAAAAAATTTTTTATTTTATGAGAATATGAGACTTACATATACATGTAAGAATTTTTTTCTTGTAGAATTGCTGTAGAATCTTAACGATAATTGATTATGGGAGTTTATTCTGGTATTCTTCAAACAAAATGTTTCATGAGTTATGTCGTATTTATTTCACACACAATTTATGAGAAATTACATTATGTTATAGAATAAGAACATATATCATTTAAAGACAATTTGTTCAAAGAGAAAAAATTATACATATTTAACGTAGTTTTGAATATTTATACAATCAAATTACTGCTAAAGTTATACTGATTCTATAATCAATAGAGTACACATTCATACAAATCAACGGATTTGTTATTCCTAATTCTTTTCTTCTCTACACAAAAAAATACAAATCGTTAATATTTTTTTTTTTTTAATATGTAAATCTTAATATTAAATATTAATATGTAGTTTTTAGTTTTGACATGTGTAACTTATATCAGTAATGCAAGCTTATGTATATATATTTTTGTCAATTTATAATATAAACTTTTAGAGTTTGCATTTCATTGAAATCTTTTAAGTTTGTTTCGCTCGCAACAACGGGAAATGTGGCATTTTATGTTGTACCGTTTTTATATTTCAATATAAACTTTTCTGAACGATTTAATTTTAATAAGTACTTTTTTTAATATTGAGTATAATTCAATGCTTTATCAAAATGTAAAGAAACATACAAACTTATGTGTTTAAACGACTGAAACTAATATCACCACTTGATGTGTCTCTCAAAAAGTAAAAAAAAAAATGATTAGATTAGAATTGTTTTCGGTTTTAATGCGTTATTTATAATTCAATTCGAAGACATTAAGTACGTTTCAAAGAGAAACTATTAAGGCAATAATAATTTATATATTTAAACATGTAATATTGTGTAATATATAATTACGTAGGCGTAATAATTGATGTTTTTATGTTTTGACACTTGTTTAAAACGTTTTACTTCATTTATAATCCACTGATCCTCTTGGTCCTTTAATCTTCGTCAATAGTTAAATTCTTCTCTCTCGGATTCGAAAATTTTAGGAAAAGGACTTGTAAGGAACGGAGTTAGTGTTTAGAAAATTAATTGTGTGGAAATCAAGGTGTAAAAAGAAATCAATTAGAAGATTAGAGCAGTGGAAGAAATCTCTATATGCATGATGTATTAATAGTGATGTAAAAATTTGTATGAAGCAGGTAAACGACGTGCATCAAGTATGTACAGTTAGTTCAGAAAAATACTCGAATATTAATAAGAAGAAAATATCTCTCGGTATATTGTTATGACAAATGTGACGAGTGTCTGGCAAAAGATCCGCTGTTGAGATTATATCTTTTAAAAGAACGCGGATTTTTTTCCGGAAAATTATTCTAAGGAAAAGGTTACTTATAGTTTCGAGTGGAACCATTTTTTTATATTTGTAGGGGTAAGATATATGTTCCTCTTTATCCAGCAGTAGAGTTAATTGATCTGAAAATTATTTATCGAATTCATTAAAAAAAAAAAAAAAGGTTTGAAACAAGTACACAGAGCATTCGTATCTGATAGAGTGCAATCAAAGTGTTTGTACAAAACGTACAGTGTGTGAGAAACAATTGAAATAAAAAAATTCCACTTTCTTGATCAATTGTCGAAATGTAAAATTTCGTCTTGTTACTTTATTTAATTTTTTTGAATATCAAAATAAATTTACATATTTCGGCATACCGTGTTATAACCCCTGTTTCTCCTTATTTATTAAGGACGAGGATTTCTTTCGTTTATCGGTTTCTGCATCGTAGGCATCATAGGCCGCCGTGCATTAGGAAGATTAGTTGGCAACGGATTGGGTACAACGCTATGAAATAATGAGGTCAAAAAGACATTAAAAACGAAACAATTAAAATAAACAAAACAAAATGTATTAATTAATAAAAACGAAAAAGACGAAATAAAATAATTTTTTTAGGTATTTACTTGGAAGGTCGAGTATATGGGGTGGTGCGATAGCGCGAAGCCGATGTAGTCTTGTATGACTTCCAAGCTCGGTTCGATGACTCCTCTGTGAATTTCATGGATTGATGCGTTTTAATTATTTTTGTTTAGAAACGTCGTGTGATAATCGTCAATATATTCTAATATTGCTCGTCATATTCGACGATTTTTTTTACTACAAGTGTGAATGTTCGCACACTGTATATCATGCATTTAATTTTATACAGGGTTTAAATTTCTATTTTTATTTTATAATGCATTTAAATTATGTGCAGATTTGTATTATGGAACTGCACATGAATTTTATATTTGGTAAAAACAAAAACTTTATTTTATGTTATTTATTTTTATTGTCTGTATGTAATTATGTCTACAGGTCTAAATTGATTTGCGTCAAATTTGTGACAAGATGTAAAACAATCTTTAAGATCAGATGACATCGATATCTCCGTGTAAATTATTATTTGCTTTTATCATTTACAGATGTTATTATAATACAAGAAGCTGGTTTTATTCTGTGTAATAATAAAATGATTATAAAAAAATACATAAAAACTTGTACAAAAAGAGTATACAAAAATTTCTCATTTTGTTTTACTCTCGCAATCGTTAAAAAAATTCCCTTTTTCTTTCTAAAAGTGAAAGTCCAGAACTTGACAATATAATCTTTTTAATACCCTGTATATACAAATGTATACCCAAATAACTTTAAAACTAACATTAAAAATGATTTAATAAACGAAAATATAGAATTATTCAATGAAGTACCTGGATAGTCTGAAGACTCGTAGTATTCGTGTCCAGAATGCGGCGCGGAGTCGTCCTCATATTCGTAAGTTGTATATCTTGAAAATTAGAAATTTCGGTTAAATAATTATTCAATCAACATTATTCAATAACAAACAACATATACTATAAACATTGCTGCTAATGTTAAATTGAATGTTTCATCTTACGTACTTAATTAATATTAAATACTATGATATATACCCAGAATTTGATGAATAAAGACGATCTCCGTACCGAGCATTGCTGGACGATGATCCACGATAGTCAAAATCATGCGATCCAACACGGTTTGAAGCCGGAGGGGTTGGTGTTTCATAGCTAATAAAGGAACGAGAAAATAATTTCAATTCGCTATAACTGATAATAATTGATGCACATCAATGAAAGAATTTGCGTTGTCAAGAACACGATGTCACGTAAAATCTTACCCGTAACTTTGATCTACAGCAGCTCGTGCGCGATCTAAGATCGAGAATACTTTGGATTTTGGTGGCACAGGTCTCGGTGGGCCACGATTAGCAGGTGGCGGTGGAAGAATAGCTGAGCAACAAACGATTGACATTAACGATTGATATTAATATCGCAACTATTAATATAATTTTGACTATGTAGACAACAAACCTCTAGATGGTCTAGGGATTGCCGGCCTCGCAGCAGGTCTTAATATACCACTGCCACTAGGACCCATGGGAGGTGCTCGCATCGGAGCTCTTCGCTCTTCCGAGGAAGAACTGTCAGTCATAGTCATCTCCATTTCACGCATTTGTTCTTGACGAATGTTATCATTGTTGTCGGGAATCAAATATTTTCGCACTTCGGCGAGTGCAAAAGCGATACGGGCGTAAGCTTCGGCCGGTGGCGCAAGAGCAGTGATTTCTACATGTAAATCGTCCATAAGATGTGCGTACTTTGGATCTAAAGAATTACGGAACTCTTCCTCCTGAGACCAAAGACAAGATAAGCACAAATATTTTTTGTAGATCAAACATCATCAAGAAGAAAAAAATCTTGATTGTTATCATCTACCTTTTGCCTATCTTTCATAGACCCTCTACCTAATACTGCCATTCTGCACATTGTTTCCTCTTGTAGACGTTTGAGAGAATTACCTTTCGGACCTAGCAGTTTTCCAACAAAATTGAACTAAAGCAGAAAATTGTGTACTTTAGAGATACATTTGAAATATTTTCTCATTATTATTTAATAATATATATTTACATATTTACTTACCTTGGGATGTTCACGAACTGGCACCAAAACTTTAACAGACACACGAACTGGCTTTTCACGATAGATATCCACATATTTTGAATCTTTCAATGGTTTTCCAATAGCTTGTGTTTTTTGTATTTCTATAAAATATGCAAGTTTTTTGTGCGACAAAATATTTGTGGTTTATCTCTTATCTCACATAGTTTCTAGACATAAGGTAGGATTGATAAAATGCACAGTTTCCTGTTTATTTTATAAATACAATTACATAATTAATTTACTTATAATGTGTTACTTGAGATTTTATCTTTCATGTATTTGAGGTTTACATGTTTCTATTTTAATATTACTTGAAATCACATTGTATAATTTCAGAATCTTACATTTCAAATAAGCATAAAATTTAGTTCAAGTTGATGTTTACTTACATCTGTGTGTTTTATGATATATATTGTACCTAATTTGTTTTAGTACAAATTTTTAAACGAACTTATATATATGTAATTGAAGTAAATATTAATTTACAGTCTCAGTAGTTTTATCTTTTTAAACTTTTATAAAGATTATATATGTAATATAAAGTTTGAGTATTTTTGTGTTTGTATATATAGACATATACACATATTTTTGTGTTTGCATATAAAGACATATACACATATATGTCTGTGTATCACTTTTTTCTTCACATACATATTATAAAAATTGTAGAACTTCAGCTTTACAAATGCTTTGGCGTGAAATTCGCGAACATAATTCAGCGCTGTTTAATCAAGTAAACTTCGTTAAGTGGTGGTGATAATGTTAATAGACTCTAACAGACAATTAGACAACGAATGTTCACTCCACACAAATGAAGGACCAAGTAATAATTCTTTCACAACGTACCTTGATCTAGCAATCGAATTGCATTGGAACACTTTTGGCTGTCGAGCTGGACCTTCTCCTGAAGAAGCTCGCGCATATATTCACCGGCTTTGTCAACTTGATGATCTTTATCGTCGCTATCTTCCATCATTCTCTGTTTCATGTCATTGTCGCCATCATACTTAAACTCACCATTATTTGACCTTTCCACATCTATATTTGCCATTTTATAGATGCCCGGTCTATAAATATTACCAATATCCTGATTGTTTTTTTCGTAGAACGAAGGACGCAACGGGAAAAGAGTCTTCGCTTTGCAAGTACTAGTGTGTAATGGCGGACTCTTTCGCGCGCACATGTCCATTAAAGATCGTACTACATTAATAAAGGAGCAAGCGCAAGAAGCCGATCTCGTGGAATTGACTAATCGCATTGATCAAATCAAAGCCAATCAACCATCATCATTGGTAAATTCCGCAAGACTCTTTTATTTGCGTTTGCGCATTGCAACTACTGTAGAACGGTCTTAATGAAAAATAAAGAGATGACGCACTGCTTATTAAGCCCATTATACATTAATCGCAAGCGCAAACGCAAGAAACAGATCTCGTAGAATTGACTAATCGTATTGATCAAATCAGCCAATTGACCAGCGTGATTGGTTAATTCTCGAGACCTGTTCCTTGCGTTTGCGCTTGCGATCAATGTATAATAAGCTTTACGCGCATCTTTCTTTAGCTACATTTCTATGTCAATTTATTGTCCAATAAAGCTATATCCAGACTACAAATTATATTTGAGATTAGTTTTTTTTTATTCTAACTTAGTTAAATTCCAATCTAAATCTGTAGTCTAATGCAAGCTTAAACACTTGTATATGTGCAATATTTTTTAACCACACCAAATACAGTAAATATTATTGTATCTGACAGTCCGCAGTCTGTGCAAAGTGGGACGGAAAAATGAGCACATTACAGGGGTATATATTAATACATTGTATTTAACATTACATTTTCTGCTGAATAAATATATAAAATTTATATAAAACTTACACTTGGTTAGTCTATTTTTACTTCCTTCCTTTAGATTTAATGGGCAAGACAATGGATGAGACAATAGGCGGGGTTTTCTTGAAATCGATTATCAATTCTCGGAATTGCTTCGCCCACTTAAAACGTGTGCCACTTCTTTGCTAGTTATGTTCTCCTAATAGTTTTTCTTAGATTTGTTCAGGATTTTTCGAAAATTTTTAAAACATTGTATCAGGAGAACATAACCAGCAAAGAAGTGGCACAAAGTTTCAAGTGGGCGGAGCTTAATTGTTTCGAGTGGGTGGGGTCGTGGGCGGGCGATGGGAGGGAGCAGGTGCAATTAAGCTCCGCCTACTGCTCCGCCCACTTGAAACTTGTGCCACTTCTTTGCTGGTTATGTTCTCCTGATACTTTTTCTTAGATTTTTCAGAATTTTTCGGAAACTTTTGAAAAATTGTATTAGGAGAACATAACCAGCAAAGAAGTGGCACAAGTTCCGAGTGGGCGGGGCAATTCCGAGAATTGATAATCGATTCCAAGAAAACCCCGCCCACTTGAAACTTTGTGCCACCTCTTCGCTAGTTATGTTCTCCTGATACTTTTTCTTAGATTTTTCAGAATTTTTCAGAAACTTTTAAACAATTTTATCAGGAAAACATAATCAGCAAAGAGGTGGCACAAAGAATTTTTGTTTTCCTGATACTTTTTCTTATATTTTTCAGGATTTTCGGAAATTTTTGAAAAATTGTATTAGGAGAACATAACCAGCAAAGAAGTGGCACAAAGTTTCAAGTGGGCGAAGCAGTAGGCGGGGCTTAATTGCACCGCCCCCGTCCACCGCCCACCGCCCGCCCACGGCCCCACCCACTCGAAACAGTTAAACTCCGCCCACTTGAAACTTGTGCCACTTCTTTCCTAGTTATGTTCTCCTGATACTTTTTTGAGAAATTTTAAGGATTGTAGGTAGATTGCAAAAATAAGAACTACAAGTAAAGTTTGCATAATTATATCTTTATTCAGCAAAAATACATTGTAAAATTAAGTAGAATTGTGTGCACATTTTCCCGTCCCACTTTATACAGACTGCGGACTGTCAGATACAGTAATAAGATACTGAATCAGGTGTGGTTAAAAAAGGTAGCACACAGATAAGTGTTTAGAAGATAGACATTTTTTTTATTAAAGACGTATTATATTTTAATATATACAAATTATATAAATTTGTATGTAGTTTCTATCTTCCAAATTCTACGGCATTGGCCTAAGTTAACGGTTACGTGTAGTATAAACCAACTCTAAGTTGTTTATTCGACTTTAATTTAATGGTTCTAAGAGTAAGAGTCAATCATGTTCGATTGCTACGAAGCAGCTTGTTCTGCTGAAACAGAACTCTGTATATTTCATGTCATATGTAAAGAGTTTTAGTATTGGCAGTGAATATTGGAACGCTACCAGAAAGTGAAAGGCTCGCGTACAGGTGTCACTAGTGTATATTTCCTATACTCGTCTTATAGAGTATTCCACTCTATCTCATCTTTTTGGAGTACAATATATAAGAACGATTTTTTCTTCTTTTCAAAAGTTAAGTAACGTTCAATATTAAAAGTGTAACGTATAACTTGTCATAGAAAAATCATTTACAATGAGAAGATTGCATTTGTGGAGAAAATTGACTGGGTCGTACACTCAGTTATTAAGAAATAATTTGCAACGGAACCTAACCTCGCAGCCGGTTGCAGATGTTGACAAAAATAAAGGTTTGCATTCCAGATAATAACGAAACATACGATATGTAGATTTGCAGATGTAACAACTTGACGAATGTATAAATATATGTTTTAGAAAAGACAATACTGGTGAATCAAGTGGGTCAAGTGACTACAATCGGTATCAATCGTCCAGAGAAAAAAAATTGCTTGGATGCTGCAACTGCACTGTTATTGTCTGAAACTTTAGATGAATTTGAAAATAATGAAGATGCAACAGTGGGAGTGTTATATGGAATAGGAGGCAATTTCTGTGCTGGTTATGATCTTAAGGAAATTGCAGATTATAATGGAGAAAGTGAAGAAGGCATACCAGTTTTTGGACCATTGGTATATTTGCATTATATTTCAAACGTTAGAAAATCAATTATTTAATAAAACTAGAGTCAACTTGATAAATTGTTTGTAGGCCAATAGAACTGAATTGTCCAAGAAACCATTGGTAGCAGCCTTGAATGGATATGCAGTTGGTGCAGGTTTTGAGCTTGCCTTAATGTGCGATTTAAGAGTCATAGAAGAAACTGCAATGGTGGGATTTTTGAACAGACGTTTTGGTATTCCAATCTTGTCTGGTGGCACTGTTCGTTTACCTGCTCTAATTGGATATTCCAGAGCTATGGATCTTATATTAACAGGAAGATTAACTAATGCGGAAGAAGCATTCAATTGGGGAATTGCACATAGATACACATCTTGTGGCTCAGGTATGAAATATATGATTTCTTATACAATTATTTCAAGAATTGTGAAAGGAACACATTACAATGTGCAATGAGATTGACTAAGTGCATTACCAAGTGCATTAATTCGTAGAGTATAAAATAGATTCAAAGACTCTACATATATAATGCTCATTTTTGCAGCTATAGGCACTGCAGTAAATTTGGCATCTTCTCTTGTAAAGTTTCCACAAAAGTCTTTGCTAGCAGATCGTGCGTCAATGCATTACGCCACGTTCTCAGCAAAACAGTTAGATGAAGCTCTACAGTTTGAGAAGGATAATTCGTCACACTTGTTATTTGAAGATGGTGTTCCAGGTGCCAAAAGATTTATTGATGAGAAAATTGGGAGACACGGGAAATTTCATAATATTACGGTTCAAGATAAAAGCATTAAAGAACTAGATAAAAATTTACTATAAAGAATCTCACACTACATGACTGTGTAATTTTATATATGTATATATATTAAATGTAATATATATATATCCTTAACGTTATATATATAAACTTAACATATATATAACGTTAAGTTTAATATTTTAGGCTTAATAAAATTCCCGGTTTCTATAAATTTTCCAATGCGTAATTTGTACATATCAAAAATACATTACATCGAATATATATTTTGTTATCACAGTTCGTAAAGTGACTGACAAGATTTGTCAGATTTATTTTTAATTATTATAATTTTTATTCTGAGAGATTTAATCGATATATTTTTTCGCGATTTGCGTAGCTTCAATAGAGCATCTAGATATTTTTAGCATCCTTTGATCAGGAGAAAGAAGGAAGGAAAGAGAATTTTATTTTTTAATGTTTTATTTTATTTTATTGTATTTTATTTTATTTTATTTTTTTTGTAATTTATAAAATACTAAACGCTTAAGAAGAACTTTTTGTTTTATTTCTATTAAGTGCTACTCACACAGACACACACTTTTCTTGTACAAACGAGCTTAATCGGACAGTTATATTCACTAACATCTCTCTTTCAGCAGATGTTGCTTCTGACTTATCACAGCGGCTTGATAGACATTCGGTTAGTATATTAATTTTTTTTATAAAATTTTTTTTGTTCTATATAATCTTTTTTTTATTGACTCTATAAATATATGCGCGCATGCTTTAAAAAAAAAAAAACAGTTTCCTATCAATGTATTTTACTCTTAATCGATCGTCATATCGATTTGGAATATTTATGCGTATGTATTTTACTATGAATTTCGCGCGTAACAATAATTTTTTCAAATAGATTGAAAGACGCAGGTTCGGATCCGTGTTAAAATCTTTGCTGTGATAAAAGAGAAAATTAAATTATCGTCAGACAGTCTTTCTAGCGTAGATTCGAATCGGTGATTCCGATCTTTACTATCCACGGTTTCGAGTCATGCTGAAATCAAATAACGTGACGACTGTATCGTCCTTATATTTGTTTTGAAATACGATTTAAGTAACCGATATGACGTAACGATATTATATTTATCAAAACAGATGTTCGTTGTATAAAAATATGCACCTGGCACGATATTCGATATTTGCAATATACATATCTGTCTAATTAACAGAAAATACGTTTGAGGGAGCAACCACCCTCATTTTCCCAACACGACGATACACAAAGCGCATTATCAATCTGTCAGCGGGTCCCATAACCCAAATAATTCTGGAATTTCATATGTACGCAAAGTTAAATTACAAAGGCCGCTTAATTGGCGAAAGTAATACGAGCCCTCGGTCGGCCAACCACCATCAAGCCTGTTTAAAAGCCTGTGTGACGAAACGAGTGCAGGTAGCGGCGATTGTTGCGCAATCGCCCGTATCCCTCCTCCTCCTCCTCCGCCTCCACGTCCTCCTTGTAACCAGAAGTCAGGACGCGAGGGTTCCCTCGGTGTATAACCAGAGAGGTTCTCCTCCCCACCATCGGGTACGCCGCTGCTTTTTCCCCCTTTGACGCGGATACCTCCGGTGAATGTGGTGTGCCTTGCTTTACGAGCCGCTAATGCGTGCTTCTTTCTTTCCTCTGTCTTTTCTCTCTCGCAAGAGAGAGAGAATCCTTTCCCACTATTATCTCTGTCTCTCTTTCTCTCTCTCTCTCTCCGTGTTCCATATCCTTTTGCACTTGACAGGTACTCACGGTATGATGCGTCAAACGCGTCTTTTGTCCCTGATTGTCATAACCCGCGCTTGAAAAGCGTCGTAAGAGATTATTTACATCCACAAACAACGAATTTAATAAGAAGATAAAAGAAACTCCCGTTTTAAACGCGTAAATACACAAGAAAGAAAACCAATAAGTAAACACGAACAAGCCAATATTTAAGTCTCATGTCTGCTCTCGTAACGTCTTAACAAAAATTGCACATCGAAGATTGTAAAATAGCAGCGCAAATATTTCTCCTCAACTTCGTGGAACGGCACCGCGGTTGCGTAAACTGTTATTGTTTACGCGCTCAAACACTCAATTTTCTGGCTCCACGTTGTTCTTGGCTCCGCGTCGCTCTCTCGGTCAGAGACGATCTCGCGTTATTTACTAGAAAAAGATGAAGAAGAAAAAGAAGAACAGTCATGCGAGAATCGTTACCACGAGGCTATTCCCGCGTCGTCGTCGTCGTCATCATCTTCTCGTCAGCTGTCGAGACGCGTTCCCCGCGTTTCTTTTGTGATCGGCTTGCGCCTTAATACATGGCATTTAAGGCAAACGCAAACGTCAGGCCTTTCACGAATCTCCCCATTGTGTGCTCGACGATCTATTATTATCCACGTGGCTCGCTCGTGCTCTCCCGCGCGACGAGCTAAAAAAAAAAAAAAAAAAAAAAACCAAATCGAACAAGCGCGTGACAAGTACGTTTTTTCTTCTTTCTTCTCTTCGACTCCCCAAGTCGTTTAAAGAGAAAGACTCGTTTGACGACAAACCCGCGCTCGTCGAAGGATGAAAGCGAAATCCCGCGGAATGTCGTGTCTAGCGAATCCGCGGGAATAATGTAACACAGCAACCCTAGAGAAAAAAAGCAGGAAAAAAAAAAAGAAGAAAAAAACTAACGCGTCCGGATAACGCGCGATCGTCCTTTATATGGACGTGACGTTCGCCCATTCCGCGCCGATCGTATCTGCATCGCGTTTAACCATCCACGTTTTACGAGGTGGATGGATATAAAGTACTCGTCTTCTTTTTCCTTTCCCTGCGCCTCGTAATCCCTGCCCCTCGACAACAGCAACAGGTTATATCGTGTCTCGCCGAGAGACACGACCGACGCGACGAGAGGAAAGAATATATTTTTCTCTCTGTGTCTCTCTCTTCTCGCACAGGGCGCGCGTCCTGTTCGATATGTCCCGCGAATTTACAACGACGCGACGACGTCCCGCCGCCGCGCGAATTGTCACGACGACGACGACGACACAAAATAAAAAAGTGCGAGTGGAAATTCGGCGATCAAATGCTGCGAACAAAGGAATTTGCAGCTCATTTTCAAGTTCTTATTTCGGATTTGTGTGAAATTAATTTGATGATGCGCGATAAACAGACAGCCGTGACGCGCACTTTTGCTTTCGCGGACGCTTCGCTTTTCGCGCTTCGAGGAAGTCGATGTGTGCTGTTGTGGCGTAGGTACTACGCGCCGGCAAACAAAGACTCTCCAAACGCGTTTTCACCGACCGCTTTTCAGATCGGCAGCCGGATAATCGATACGCGATATAATACGACGGAATGGCGCTCTATGGAACGGGTCATTAAAACCCGCTCGATCTTCTCTATAACGACGCGCTTATGTGTATACATGCTGGAATTTATGACGCTGTAAATAGTCTCGACAAAAACCGTCGCATACCGCAGATCATCCGCGCGTGTCACACATGTGCCGCCTGGCCGCGTGTTTCTTCGAAACTGTTGCCGCAAAAAGTTGTCGGAACAATTGGAATACCGAACGAAAATAGAAACAAAATGTATATGTATATAGCTCGTTTAAATACTGAGAAAGATAATTAAGAGATAATTAACAAGTTATAAACGAGCTATATACGCGCTTATATTGCAAGAACAAATCTATAAAAGTTTCTTTCAACATCCAGTTGTCGCTCGTTTTTTGATCATTAATTATCTGATTATAAAATATCTCTTAGCTTATATCTACCTTCTTGGCACGTATAATCGAAGCTTATCTCAGATATAATAAAAGATACATATTTCGTTACGTACGCGGAAGAGATCGACAGAAATCGCGACGTTCGTTCGCGTGACGGGTGCGTGTGGAATTCGCGAGGATCGGCGAATTTTTTCGTTCCCCGCGCGGTTTTTTTTTTGTTGTCTCTGTGAAATTTCTATTCCCCGCGCGAGAGGTTTTAATTTCCCTCGAGTTCGAAAGCGCGCAAATATTTGCATCGAAATATCACGAAACACAATCGGAGGACAGGACAACGACTGCTACTACTAGCAGTACCACTTCGTAGCATCTGTACGCGCGTTTCGCGTTTGCAGAGAGATCCTGCTCCTTTCCCCGCGCGCGCGTGTAGGTGTAGACGCCTCGAGCCACGTAACAGCCCACATTTTATTTCGCTGCACTTTTACTCTACAACTCTGTGCACCGGCCTTGTTGCGGTCTGAATACCTCGCCGGGATCCGTCATCGTCGCCGTAGACCCTTTCTATCGGCGCGCCACTGCATCTCTCACACGCGCGCGTTGCGTGCGCGCGGCTGCGATATATTCAACATTTTACTGCCGACAAATGTAATAATGTAATATAACTGATAATGCGAGCGAGCGCGCGCGCGATTATGACACTATTCGATAACCCGGTGCACACCCCGATCACCTGATCTCTCACGGTGACGAAGGTCAGACACCTGCGACGTAGCTGTGCATTGCAATTTTCTACTCGCAGCGGCGCGTGCAGCAAGTTCTCTTCTTTTGCCGAGAAGAGAAAAGGGAATAAAGATTGTCTTTTTTTTTTTTCGTCAACGAAGTGTTTGTGGAAAACATGCAGAAATATATTTCTTCCGGTTGACACATTCTGCGTGTAATGATAATTAATATTGTAAACGCGCGAGCGGGATGTAAAGTGTTTAATTGGAATTAATATGCGTCTTGTAGATGTCAACGCATGGAAAGGAGCAATAAATCGCGAAGTCGTATTTCTTTTTGTCGCCCATTAATTCCGTTACATGAGCGAATTTCTTGTGAATCCGAACGAAAGCGAAAATCCAATTAAAGACCTCGCCTTCTTTTTGTCCGTTGAGCCAAGGATAAAACGTCGAGCGCCCAGGTACACGGTGCGGGCTAATTTAATTGATGGACGAATCGGTCCGTCGACCATCCTTACGAACGATATCAACAATTTTTCTTATTTCGAAAGAGAGAGACAGAAAAACAAAACTATGCGCTACTGAATTATTTTACAATCTACACAAATGCAAAAATTTATGAAAGATTATAATCCCGCGTTTTATATAAAAGGATTACGTCACTAATTAATATCGCGGCTTTACGAAATACTTGGAGTCACCGCACGATTACACAAATATTTCTCTGATCTTTCAGACCACAGAATTATGTTTATACATCAGGGACAGGGATATTATACTTGTAAATGAACATTTGTCGGTAACAAACAAATTTCTATCGATATTCTCGAAAAAAAAAACCCGTACGTTATTTTCGAGCGCAAATTGTGAAATAGTCATCTCGTCGTCTTCTCTTCTCTGATATGGAGATTTTAAAAGACATCGAAAGTATTTGATGTTGACGTAATTTGATGTTGTTGACTTAAAAAGACATTAGTAAAAATATATTCCTGTACACAAATGTATATTATATAATATATATAATAAATATATATATATTTCATTTATTATATTATTTATACATATATATATGTATATATATTTGAAAATATATTGAAAAAGAATATTTTTTCGTTACAAGGATGGACAGTTATATCTGGGCTGTATATCTAGACTGGCTATTAGAGAAACTAATTAGGAAACTCGCAAAGATACGTCCAATATGAAATTGAGCCACGTGTACAGGAAACAACGTGAACGATTCCGTCATAGACGAATTTTGGTGTCACTGAAGAATCTTCTTTCAATCTCCGATCAGGCTTTTATCTCGTCAAAAGCACGTGCACACACAAAATAGAATTTTTTTTCTATTAATTGCAACGAAAAGAGTAAGTATCCAAATCTTTCTTAAGAATAAATGTTTCGTCAGTCTCTTTGTCCCTTTTTGTTTCGGATTAACAAAAATCGCAACGAGCGCTCGCGCCAAACGTTCCGCGAACGCATTTTCCATTCACTCCGGTCTCGCGAGACTCGAGCGAAGTTCGCTCGTCTCGTTGGCTGTTTTGCTAACTTTTTCGCTTCTGCTTTTCACTTTTTCGACACTGCAATGTCGTCGCCAGTGCACCGTGGCCGCGCGGCGTCAGTCGTCGCGGCTGATAATCGCGACGGCCTGAACAGCGAGCTAATTATTGCGACACGTCTATATGTGCGCGCCGATATGACGCGAGCCGACAATCGCGGGGAGCGCACGCTTATTAACGTAATTAATCCCGCGCGTTATTACACGTCGTATTACACGCCTTTTAACGTTCATCCGGCGCGGAAATTAATTTGCAAATCTCACCGAGCGCGATAAATCGCGCGTCCGACCGCGTTTTCTCCATTGAGAATCGAATCGAGATAATCGTTCTTTTCTCTTTCCCCTCCGGTCCTTTCTCTGTTATATTTGCCAACACTACATTGACAAATTGCAACCGGGCGTCCTCAATACGCGAAAAGTGATTCGAGTCGTTTGTAACCGAGACGTTTAAAACACTCCCTGATCACCGGTTTGTATTAATGTGCGCCTTGTTGCATCTCGCACACCGTGTCGGTTTGAGAAATTATTGTGACGTCGTCAACAGAATCAAGCATCGGTTAATCTTCGGTGCTCGTCGAAGAGAGATCCGAAATCGATTTATCTTCTAGCGACCGCGTGCGTGTCCTTTCGATAAAGGTGACGTGATTTATGAGCGATTACTCGGGTAAATATTTAAGCAACGCGTGACAGGAGAGAAGGAGAAAGAAAGGGAGAGAGAGAGAGAGAGAGAGAGAGAAGGAGAGAGAAACTTCTCTTCTGATCCGTTATGACGAAGAGAAGTTTGTCGCGCGCTAGCAACAGGTTTGACCCCATCGATCGTTTAATTTTGACACTATGCTGGCTGACCGATAATCTTGCGGAGCACGTGCTCCATCGCACGCAATCGGATTATTTTCTCATGCGTCGTTCTGCAACTCTCGCTCATAAAGGAGCGATAATACACACGCAGGTGACAAATGAACGGCCGATCGAAGTGTACATTAGTGTGTAATTAAATTTTCCCGTTGAATAAACAAGAGTAATTTTCTTGCTGCGAGAAAAATGTATCTCGCAGAAACTGACTGAACGTTTTCAGAGATTTTATCTCAGAGACTTTGTTCGAGAGTGTGTAACAATTTTGCAAATTACAAGTTTGTTTTTTTATTTCCATGAGAGACGATCGAAAATAACTCAACGAAATGTCGAAACGTTATGCAATATTCTGAAAGTGTCTCTCATTAATATTTCTTCTGCGCTCACTACTTATTGGATTTTTTTTTTTTGTTTTTTTTTTTTTGTTTTTAAGGAGCACATTTTTGCAATTTACAGTAATTTTCTTTTTACTGTATTTATCGTTCTAAAAATACTCTGCATGTAATTTTGCTTGAAATCTCACCGTGTGGGACTGAACTTACTTTCGAATCGGTATCAGAGCAATCTTGTTAGTCGGAATTATGTCGCGGCGCGACTCTTTTAGCCTGCGAAAAGAAGCGAGTTCGGTTTAGCTCTTCTAGATTGCAGCAATCCCTTCTAATTTGCGAATGAAAGCTGCGCGTCTTCTTTGTCATCAGAGCGCGGCGAGAATCTTGCTAAATCAGACCCGAGACCGCGGCTCGCCGATATCTCAGGTCAGCCCGTGGATTACGCACGACCGAACCTCCCGGATCTTTGCGCGGATCTCCCCTATTCTCGACGCGACCTTGCGCGCGCCTTTTTCACGCCGGGATGGGAAATCCGACAGTTTTTCCAACTCGTAGAAACTCGCGCGCGGAATTATTGCCTCTATTATTCCATTGTTTTTTATTATGACGCAACGTTCGAGGTGTACTTTCTCGACGATCCAAAATAACAAGCCGATGACGAAGGTTGGATTCTAACAATGTACGGTATTACAGCAACGAGGAATCTCTTTATTTTAATTCTGACAAATACTCGAAATAAGACCCTCGACAGTTTCCGACCGAGAGAGAAATGACAAGTCTTTAACCTTTAGGAAACCGGTAGCCACTGTAGTGGCTCTGAAGCAGCATCATAAATTTTCATAAGATTATCTTATACAATATCTATAAGTTTTGGATATCAAAGAAATAAATAATAAATATAAAAATAAATAAATATACCTTTAAATATAAAAATAAATAAATATACCTTTAAAAGTTTTGGATATACAATTTATAAGATCTCACGAGAAAAAATGCCGGTCCTCTAAGAATGATTAAGAGCCACGCGGCTGTGCGACATAATTTTAAAATTAATGTGTTAATTAATTCGAATTAATTTTCACTCGAAAAGAAACTCTACATCGGAAATTGCTCAGAGTTCGCATCTCGGAAATCTCACATCGAACGCTTGGTTTTCGTCTCTCGTATATATAGAAAATCTCTTTAATTTAATTCCATTTACACGTCACATAGGCAATTAAAACGCGATCGCCATCTACTCGATAAACAATCGTTCACGGAGGAGCAGCGACGTTATTTATTGCAGAAAAACCGGAACGATCGTTTTCTCGTTTTTCCTCCTCTGTATAATCTCAAAATAACCGATCAAATTACCAGGTCGCGAATATCGTAATTAATTTCGCCGGGATAATTGTATACACTTGTCGTAAGTGGTGTATACCGCGCGCGGAACACTTTTATCAGACCGATGTGCGTGCGCGCGCGGACTCGAGAGTAAAAGGCCAGGTGCGAATACGCACGTAATGCACATACATACATATATGTGTGTGTATACGCACACGCAGACGTAATTTATGCACGCGGAATTATACGCCGCATTATTTTTGCTCGTAACTATTACGAGCGTTCACCGCACATGCACGCGTGCAATGACTCGCGAAACGTTTCTTTAATATTTCTCGAATAATGGATAACAACCGATAATGCGCGCGCGAAAGAAGTTCATTACGAAAAAAAAAGAGAAAGCGCGACGCATCCTTTTCTCAAGATTTATGGAGAGCTTTGTCAGATGAGAGATTTTTTTCTTTTTTTTTTTTTTTTTTTGCCAAGCTGATTCTGTACTCGCACAACCGACGAATTCTTAAATGCACCACCACGAGACACGAGATAATAATTGCAACGGGATCGGCACTGGGTTGTATCCGCCTTGTCCTCCACACCCTTGGCTCCGATTCCATTCCACTTGCGTCGTAACTCTATCAACGATCTCATTTACGGATTAAACCGCTCTCCTTCCTTCTCTGTCTTTCTCTTTGTCTCTTTTTCTCCTCTCTCGTAGCCGGTTGTTCTCTTCGGCACCTGATTACACTCTCCCCCATCTCGCAATTCTCTTTCTTTCTCTGGCACTCCGCCTTGCTGTCGCCGCCTATCGATTCGCCTCTCCGTCCCGATTCCGAAGTTTAATCTCAGTCGACTCACGATCCGGGTGCGAAATAAATTTTATGCGCTCATCAGAGCCACTGTTTTATTTGTTTCTTTTCTCCTTCGCAAACCCGCTTACTTCCTTCGCGCGTTTTCGTGTCAAACAGACACACAGAAATCGCATCGCGTTCCGACGACACGACGAGGCGGAGAGAAGAGGGTGAGAGAAACACACACGATTCCGTAATAAATGAGCGATTTCTCGAGACAGAGAGAGAGATGATTCGATTAGCGTGCGCGCACGTACGTATACTTACATGCAGAGAAACTGCGAAATTGCGCAAGAGAGAACCGACCGGGTGTGCGCGCGCGCGCGCGGCGAAACATATACGTTCCGGAGTTATCTCTTAATTTAATGAAAGCCCCATTAAATGTAATCTTGAGCGCTATGCGACATGGTCCCGCTAGAGAAATCTTTAATCTCAATTTTTTTATCAAGGACGCGACGACGAGAGAGAGAGAGAGGCGACTACCCGGCTTTCACTTTTCCGCAAAGTTCGAAACATTCCGTGTTCGTCGACACACACGCGGATGTATCGTTGTCCGGTAGCGCAAAATATATCTCGATGCAGCGCGATGTGACACAGAGCGACTCCGGAAACAGCGTCGACTCGATCGTGTCTCTCGCACCGTCTCCGAAATATTTTCCTCGCGCAATCGCGTACACAATTCGAGAAACGTTACAATTAATTGATAATTATAATAATAATAATAATAAATACATCGCGGCGGCCGATACTCGCGCTCGAAGTTGGGAAAAAAAAAATTCAACGCACGACTCGAGCCGATACACTTTCCGCGCGGTTAATTATCCGGGCGGTTTTGTTTTTCATATCGAGTTCGGAGGTAAAAATAATTCAGCGTCGTCTTCAAAATCAATCCGAAAGGCGGGAGGAAGCGGGAAAGCGGGAAAAAAAAGAGAGAGAGAGATGTAGTTCCTTCTATAAATATTAATAACCGCGGGGATCAAGATTCATGGATTTTTCCGCGCGCGGCTTTGAAGCCGCGTCCGCCCGCCTGAATAATCGATACATTTATGATTCGCCGCGATATACAACGTCCTTGCGCGCACCGTAACGCACATTATTCGGCGCGCGTGTATCCGCCTTGTTTCGCACTTTTATGCCTCAGCGAATTGATTGCCGGACCGACTGACTCGAAACAACAAGGCAGAGAAATAATTTAATTCTCTTTCGCGAGAGAGAGAGAGACTGCGAAGATTTAATGAATAGATAATCAGTGACTTGTAACGATTTCGAGACAGAAACAATCGGACGGGAGTTCGAGGGATTTGAGAGACGCGCGCGAAATGCACGACGATGTGTGCGGCAATTAATTTGCCGCAAAGCGGCCGAGGCAATGTCTTCGTTACGATTCAATACGAATTTTTTGCGTGCGATATAAACAAATTTATATTACAAACGTACGGCGCGCTGTGACTCATTTCTCTCTCTTTCTATCTATCTCTCTCCGTGCGCTTCTTCAATTTATCTCTATTACGTGCTCCATCAATTTAATTTATCATGCTATCCCCGTTCGTTGACTTCTCAATTCGCTCTTCACACACATCGAGGGACCCGCGTTATATATATTATTCGTTCGTAATCCGGTCCCTCCATTTATTCCCCGGAAAAGCTTCGATCGCGTCGCGAACAACCAATCCTCATTATTAACCGGCCAATTAATTTGCGTTAACTAATTAATTGGACGTCGAAATAAATTTCGCGCGGTAAAAAAAAATCGTGCCTTCGCAATCGCCTATCCCTTTAAAAAAATACGCGCGAACAAAAGAGATACGTTTTCTAAAGCAAAAAACCTGCGATTACGTCGTGACAAAACGCGATTTCTACTCGCAACTTCCGCTACGCATCGATGCATCCGGCGCGCAAGAACCGAAGTTGTTGCAATTTCGTGATAAAGTACACGGTTCTTTTTTTTTCTCCTCGCGCGGTCGAAAAATAATACGAAATCAAGTGTCGAAAGTTCAAACCGCAGAACGAACCGCCGTCTCGAAGTGCCGCGTTCGATATTTCAACTTGCGTGCGCAACATCAAATGAATGTCGTGTAATATATTACTTGATGCCTTACACAAAAAAAAAAAAAAATGAAGAACTACACGAGAAAACCACTTGTGTTTATATAAAATGCGAGTTGTTGCACAATTTTAACGCGCAAAAGAATTCACGCACGCAACGTTGAAACGTCTGATCGCATCAAGCACTTTATTGACGAGGTTGTTCCAATGATCGGTGTGTATCATTTGATCGGACGTTGATTAAGGAAATAATTACAACAAAATATTTTTATATGTAAAGTTTTGGAAATTAATAAAAATATCTTTAAAAAAGTACTTAAAACGTTTAAAATTGTTACAATTAATATTTACATATCTATAATAATTACAACTATAGCAGATAGTTTAAGATTAATACGAGCCAATGTGTTGTACGTGTAAATGTATTTTTAATTGTGTAAATTAATTAATACTTGGAAATTCGAATTGACTTCAATTCAAAAATTCATCTAAGATGTTTAATTTGCAATATATAAATTATTCATTTTATCTCTCCATGAAATTTAAAAAATTCATTGCGAAATTTACGACGAATCGCCGCCTTGACAAGGAGTCGATAATATATATTTGTCTGATAATTATTTGTTTAACAAAAGTCCGGTCACATTAAGGAAGTCACTTACCTCAGAGTCAATCAACACTCGACGCGGCGATCATCTTCGCGATTCACACACGCGGAATTCACACATTCGCGAAAATTCACCGACGTTTCTTTTCCGTTTCTTATGCAAATGCATGCCGACGTGTGAAAAGCGAATTTTTCGCCGCGGAGCGGCGTCCAGCGGCAACGCGGCTGCACGGACGCATTCCGCGCGTCAACTGACCGCGACCACCGAGAAGAATTCAGCCTATCGTAATGTTGCAACATTTAGCTGAAACTTTTCGTCGACCTTGCGTAATCGCAATCGTGCATTTCGCGGCGGTTAACCAGCCGGCGACAACGTGGCGGCGATGCAACGCTCGGCGGCTTTTGGTCTCGAAGTTTCGGATCCGGTGTTTTTCGGTTGCTCATTAGCATACTCGGTCGTGGATCACCTTCCTCGCAAGATTCGTCCTCATCCGGTTTGTTAATCCGTATCCTTAGGCGCGAAGCTAATTTTATAGAATTTTTTTCGACGAATCGCCAAAGATAAAGAAACGCCGAGATCGCTTTTTCGGTCTACCTGTTTCGCGGTCTGTCTCGCTGCCCGATCTGCTGGTTGATCAATTCACACGGAATTCCCCGACGTGTCGCAAAAGACAATTGTGTTGCATCTGAATTTTGCGCAACCCGCGCGCGCATTCGTTGCGACAATTATAGATTTTCAGCGCAAAAGTAATCAAAGTTTTTCTCCGTCGTCGGAATGAGTATCTCGGCGAGATTCGTTTTGCATTACTTGTACCGTAGAATTATTATACAACTCAATTTGTATACCCGATACCCCATACCGTGCGCTTCGACTATTTGCATACGCGCGCGCAAAAGAAACATTGTTGCAACTAACTTTCCCTCGACTTTCGATATTCGTCGGAATATTATACGCGCGAAACCCCGGCAAGGATATTCGAAGGACCAACCTCGTGTGGCGTCGGGAAATTTTTTGTGGTGGAAAAAACGAAAGTTAGAGATCAAAAGCGATCTCGCGCGGCGTTTCGTTCCCGACGATGACCGCGTTCGAAATTTCGTGCAACGTGAATGCGAGGGAGAAATTTATTCAACGGGGTGTGTCACAAACACACGCCGCAGATTTTATTTTATTGGCCAATTAAAAATAAGTTAGTTAAGTGTTTCTTCGTTAAACATATTAGTGGACGCTTGAAACAAGACGCCTGAATTTTTGCAACATTGTTTTCGTATATTTTGAAGTGCGTCAGACCCACGGTTTACTTTCAAGGCATCTAAGAACAAACTAGTTTGGAATCTAAAAAAAGTTTAAGATTTTTTTTTTTATATTGTATGATATTTGTAAAATTCTTGCGCATTCTTACACGACTCGTACGTGATTTGAAGACATTTTGCTCTCCCCAGGCTGCGGAACACGCGCGCGTTCCAACACCGGCAGTTGTATAGATCGCGAATGGGACACACACAATTCATATTGAAATTTAATTGCCGCATTACCGCTTGTTGCAAAACTGTCGCGAGTGAATGTCACACGCCGCGCGATTGTATTATTCCTTTCGATCTGAATTCATAATCGAACGGCTCCCCGCGTGCTCTCTTATATACACACGCGCGAAACGAGTTTAATTACACGCCACCCGTAACGGGTTTTATGATAAAACAGGATTTTGTTTTCGGATACCGGTTTTAGAGAGAAGCCGACTTACCTCGCGCGCACACACACAGCTCGTGCGTCGATTTTCTCGCGGCCGCAAACTACAGTCGTAAAAGTTTAGAGCGGGGGACGCGAGGAAAAATGCAACTTAATCGCGCCCGATCGCGAAAGTGGCCGTGACCAATCGGTAGGTGGAATAAGAAATAAAACTCGCGAACGAATCGCGATATTTCGGCAATAAAGAGAGGCTGCCGCCGAATGAAGAAGTGTATCAAACAAAACAAGAGAAGAGAACTTTCATCATGCGACGCGATCGGACTGCGTAATCACGACTGCGCGCTTGATTTATATTCCGCTATTTATTTGTGTTTAATCTTTGCTCGAGTACAATGACACACGCCCCAGGTGCCAAGTTCACCGAATTTTTTTTTTTTTTTCACAGACTGAATCGAAAAGAATGAAATTGTTCGAAATAAATTAGGTGTGCGAATAGATCGTTTTATCGAATGAGGGGGAAAAAAATGTTTTCATCTCCGTATATATTTCCATATTTACTTAAAAGAATACCGTTATATTCGCTTTTTGTAATAAAAAAAAATATATATATATCTCCGACAACGGGCAATAAACCGCTCGCGCACGAGAGACGAGACAAACACCAGAGGATAGGAGAACGTGTGTGGGGGGATGATGACTTATATATATCATATCTCATATTCTCGGTGTTTACATAATATTTATTTTCACTTTTTATAGGTATTCTTATAACATTTTTATGTATGGGAATATATAATCATGGGCAAGTCAAAGAAATAAAAAAAGAAATTTACCAGATGAGCGCCCACTTATTACACTCGGATATCGCACAAAATAGAGATAACTCTTCTTTCCTTTCTATCTCTCTCTCTCTCTTTCTCACTTGCTTCTGTTTGTCCATACACACTCAATCTCTCACTCTTGTTTTTTTTTTTTTTTTTTTTTTAATATTAATAATTATTATTACCAGTAAATCATTCATTAACAATAATCATCGAAAAGTTCCGTACGCGCCATATGCGTGCGTCGTTGTTGTTGGTTTTCTTAGTTATTCCGCGTGTTTTTTTTTTATCGTGTGTGTGTGTGTGTGTATTTATATATATGTATATATAAATATGAGTTAAGGTACGTGTGTGTTTCAAAAGATCGTCGTGTATGCGCGCGTGTAATAAGTTCGTGTCCATTGCGCCCACGCAATGAGTATGTTGCGTGTGTGTGTGTGTATGTGTATGTATGTAATGCATGCATGTGTGTACGTGTATATTCCAATGTGGAAAAAACCTATTCGATCGACCTCTAAGTCGTCGCGAGAAGAATCCTTGCGGGAAAGGATAAGAACGAGAAACCGATAATAAACGACTTGAACGAAGAAAAGAGGAACGTTCGCGAAGAAAAGGAGGAGGAAGGAAATGTACACACCGTGTATAGAGGGTGAAAAAGAAACAGCGCGAGGATAAGCGAAAATAAAAATAAAAAAAAAAAACAAAAAGAGGAATTGCGCGATCCTCCTGGTGTGACGTCATCGACCGCCAATCTAATCGTCGGAATTCGCCGGAAGTCTCGCGAGACCGAAACAACCTTCCGGTGGCTCGAGACCACCGCGATGTGTATGTGTGTGTGTGTGTGTCTCTTCGTTGTGTGACTTTCGCGAAAGAACGAGAATCCGTCGCACGAAAGAAAAGAGATAATTTTCCGCGTTTTTCCACACGATTTTCTTCCGCTCGTTCAGAGATCGCGGGAAGATCGCGCGGGCGTGCGATCGATCGTGAGCTTTTCTCCTCGCACGACGAGAGAGTCGAGAGAGTTCTTGTTTCATCCTCGAGAAAAACGCGGCGAAGAAAGGGAAGAGGGAGGCGAAGGGAGGCTACAGCAATATTTTCTCGCCACAATACGTCGCGTGGCGTGTATCTTGTCTTGTGTCACACGCCATTATGATATTGCTGCGTCGCTACACAACACGTCGTAGTTTTTTTTCTCAAAAGACACACATGACCATATGTATATAATATGTATATGTATATAATAATAATAATAATAGTAATAATAATAATAATAATAATAATAACAATAATATATCGCAGTTGCTATACTTATCTACAATCGTTAGTCATAGGTACTATAGCCATTAATCAATGTAAATAACTTAATCGTAGTGGATGGTTAAAGACGAGATCTCTCTCTCCCCAGTGTGTGCTGTGCCAGCGCAAAAAATCGGGAAATATATATTGTTGTAGCCGCGTTACGCGTAATTCGTATCTCATTGTATGTGTATGTGTGTGTGGTTGTGTAAATATACATATATGTATATATATATATACATATATTTTACATAAATGCAACTTCGATGGCCGCGAACTGTACGGAGCGAACTAGTAATACTCTAAGCGATTATATAAATAAATTATAAGTAGAAAAAAACGATTAAAAAAAAAAAACAAAAAAAAACGAGGGGACTTCACAAATCTCACATATAGACAGCATCCGCGCCGTAGAGGACCGTACTACTTCGTTCATTTGTCAAAGTTGAAATTGTTGCATTTAACGAACGAGCCGGGCAACAAAGAACGAACACGGAGAGAGACGCTCTTAACGACGTTCTCTCGAAGTCGATTATCTCGGAACTGCCCGGAGATAACGCGCGCGATTCTGGAGGATCGGAGCTGGTTTGCTTTTTTTTGTTTTTTTTTTTTTTTTTTACTTTCTCGTTAGCGCGATGCCAGATCAGAAACACGCCACTTCTTCTACTTGGTCTTTTGTTTGAGGTTGCCAGAAGACAAAAAAGATTTGCCGTGTGTAAACAACCGAGAAAAATTTCTTCTCTTTTTTTTTTTTTGTACAAGTTCATTCTCTTCGCCCCTCCTTTTTTCCCTTCCCTCCTTCTCTACTTTCTTCTCTTTCTCACAGACTTTCTTTTGTTTCGCGTTTTTCTTCCTTTCTCTCTCTCTGATTTTGTTCTTTCTCAATTTTCCGCTGCGAGAGATTTGAGAGAGATCAGACTCGTAAAAAATTCTCGAAAATCTTTCAAAGATCACACGCATCTGACATTACCGAGGACTTTCGTCGACTGAACGAAAAAAAACGACACTTTTGTCGAAGATTCACATCGGTATATTGCGGGATTCCTCTCTCATGCTGACGAAAGTGTTTCGCAATCTCGAAAAAAAAAAAACCGAAGTCGAAGTTCCGCGTCGAAATTTTTGCTCGAGAGACATCCTCGATAACTCGTCTTGAAACCAATTACTGTACAGACGCGCGGACTCAACGACCGGGTCTATTTTATAGTTGAGTAGAGTGTCAGTAAAACAAAATTGATGATGATGCGCGTCCCTGCGTATTCAGAAAATCCGTTCAAAACAAATGAAATTATAGTCGGTGTATGTGTGTGTGAATCTCTCGTGATCCAATTCTCGGTAACACTCTCGTCGTGATCGATATCATGCGCGCGATCGTCGAAATTCCATCAATCAGGCATGAGAGGATCGCGCGACTGTTGCTAATCTTATTCGATAAGATTCGTGCGAGCATTCAGAGAAAAAAAAAGGCCCTCGAGTAGTATCTGATTTGTCATCGATCTCGACTGTCATCGAAAATCCCAGAGAGAAAAGTACACGAAAAAAATCCCGAGATAAAAACAATTCAGAAAATCCTTGTTGAAATGTATCCGCGCTTAATGAAACCTAATCGGATTAATTGATTGGGGATTGTGCGAGTTGATTAACAAGGATCGTTGTTCAGCGATTGTGTACAACAACTATCTCTCTCTCTTTCTCTCTTTTTCTCTATGCGCTCACGTCGAACGTGTTTTCTCGACAACTCGCAATTATCTAATTAGCCATTAACATTAACGTGCGCGGCCACCGCGCTAAATAATGCTATATGTAACGATTCACCGGGAGGAGTCGGTTATCAAATTAAAGCACTTCATTCACAAGGCAATCTCGATTCGTCCGCCGTTCTCACGATGGCACCTAAAACCTAATCGCTAATTACAAACCGTATCTTATCCCGTCGGCTAAGTCCGTAGGTAAACGCTATGGTGCGCGAATCATCACCGAATGACGCATGTATATTTGTGTGTGTCTCTTTGTGTGTGTGTGTATATATATGACTCTTGACGAATCAGGATTTGTTTCTAGCGCTGTCTTCTCTTCAATAATCATGATCACGACGATTATAGAGCGACACGATGATGCCGTACGAGGAAACGATTAGATTTTTTTTTTTTCATATATAGATAGACCTCTTTTTTCGCGCAATTCACAATGTTTACATCTAATATTTGTATATCTCAGCTACTTTTGTTTTTATTTTATTTTATTTTATTTTTTTTATTGAAACTACAGACCGATAGAATTTAAATTTCAGTAAAACTGTTTCTTTTTCTTCTCTTATTATCTTACATCTTAATATCTAGCCACAAAAAATAGCGTTGCCTTTATACAGATATATTATATTATATATATATATATGTATATTAGTCTCATGATTTTTTTTTTTTTACGAAATATCAGGATCCAGATAATCTTACCGTCCGGAAACACAAAGCTCCGTACGCATCGCTCTTGTTTGACGAACGAAGAATGTTGTGTTATAATTATTACAATTATTATCATCGTTATTTTTAATCTGTCATCTTCAGTCAAGTCGACGTCGCTACTCTCCCTCCCTCCTCCCCAACGCTCTGACTCTCTCTCTCGTGTCTTACTTCTATTTAGCGAAAATCAATAACAAACAGTTTATTTTTGTATTGTTTATAATTTTAAAGTATTTTATTATTTTTATTGGTATATAATTTACACGCGCGCTATATGTTTGTTTACTTACGTATATCTAACGATAATTCATAATAATACGATAGTCAAAATCTATTTTTATACATATATATATATACACGATTACACAACCCCAATTAAAAACAATACTTCGAATCATCTTCCTTCTTTAAAAATCGCATTTACAACAGTCAAAATGCGTTCGCGCTTAGAATCCAATTTTTTCTCTTGTCTCATATGTTCGCTGTGTGATCAAGTTTTGCCTACGGAATAACAACAATAAGGACGACGTGAGTGCCAATTATATCTTTTTGCGCATCCCCCCCAGCGACGTCGACTCGAAAGATTCTCTTAGAGATTTACACGCACATGTGTATGTCAACGTACAAGAGTGTGTACGTGCGATTTTTCCGCGTGTTTGCGGACGCACTTTTCTCTTCGCTTCGGGATTACACTCGTAGCAAAATAGTCGTTCTCGCGCGCAAATTCTCTAGCTCGTGTCCTTTCTCTCTCTCTCTTTCTCTCCAGCTGATCGCTGCAGCTGTTATCGCGATTGTACAATGCAAAACACGTACGCGCATTCGCCTTGGTCCGAGAATGCGTGGGCACACGCATACGCATACACACACACGCACACATACGCGCACATACACGCACACACATATATATATATGCACGACGAGCGGACGAGAGTCATCCAGTGACGAGTCGAATGTCGTCTTGAAAAAAAAGAAAAAAAATAAGACGCTTGTTGCAACGAAATTAGAAAAACTCTAGTCATGGGAAAATCGAGTTGACCTCGTTGTTATCGAACTCTTTGTTCTCTCATCAGGAATTTCCCCTGAGTCTCCAAATTAACTTTCGACTCGTCTCTGGATCACATATACATATAGATGTATATACGTGTGTATATATACATATACATATATATTGGTATTATTTCTATTGACGTGTACGTGAAGTATGTATGTACATATATATTCGGCTGTCGCAATTCCCGTTTCGTTTCCCCAGCTGGTTTTTTTTTTTTTTTTTTTTTTTTTTTTTTTTTTTTTTTTTTCACTAAAGAATTATATAAAAGTCGTAACGGGTAATCTAGTAAACACTAAAAAACGATAGAGATAGCGCTGTTTTTTTTTTGTTTTTTTTGTTTTTTTTTGTTTTTTTTAATACACTTTTTCTCTGGCGGCTGTGCTAGTTTCTTTTAATTACCATGTAATTACGTT
Source organism: Pseudomyrmex cubaensis (assembly GCA_014825685.1). Taxonomy (NCBI): domain Eukaryota; kingdom Metazoa; phylum Arthropoda; class Insecta; order Hymenoptera; family Formicidae; genus Pseudomyrmex; species Pseudomyrmex cubaensis. The sequence continues at coordinate 59,088 of QVOA01015708.1, forward strand.
ACAGCTTTTTTTTCATAAAGGGCAAGTGTTACACAAACAGTAATAGAGAGATAAGTTTATTATTAGCGTCGCATTTTTTTTCTTGTATTAAAATTAATATTTATATATATTTATAACGATAATGTGGGCGCGCGTGTCCTCCGCACTTTTCGAGAGAGATGCAAACGAGTGTATGTGTGTAGTACATAAGAGTTACGTATCAACACCGTGGACTTTTTTTTGTTTTTTTTTTTCGAAGCGCCGCCGTAGCAGCCTTCGATCGCGGCAATTCGCGCAATCGAGAGAGAACGATTAAATTAATTAATTAATTAACGATTCCGTCTCGAGCAAAACAATTCAGAACATCTGTCGTTTCCCTTTTCTTTCTTTTTTTTTTGTTTTTTCAACGCTTATCATCTGTTTTTCTCACTTGTGACGATGACGATAACACGCAGCCTGAAAGATCGCAGCACGGCCTTTTTCCGATATTTCATATTTACTTTACTTTACCTCTGACGAGAAAATAATTATATAACATACCACACACTCTTATGTATTTATAACATGTATCAATTTCTTTTTTGTAGTTTTTTAAATTTTCATATTTTGCTCAATTTTACGACTTGTTAAAAACGTTGCCAAAAGTGAAGGGAAAAAAAAAGAAAGCCCTCACTTCTTTCCTCGCACTTCGCTAAATATCATACGCTAAATTCCGATCGTTGTACAATATAATAATAACATTAAACCGATTATTAGCCTTCCACGTTGGTTAATCGCAAGCTCGTCGAGATTTTTACTCGTGTATTTATTTAGAAACACATATAAATTCGCTCTCTTCGCGTTATTAAGCGATTATCTTTATTGTTGCAGATACAATCGTGTACACCTCGACGATCTATACAAGTTGCAATTAACGTTCGTTTATCGCCAAGTCGTAATCAACGTGTCCTTGATAAAAATGGCAAACCGAACCTGTAACAAACTAATCTCCCGAGAAAGAACTTTTTTTTTCTTTTTCTTCTATCGCGGACACGTCAATTATTTTATACATTTCAGTAAGTTGGCACTTGTTCCGGCCGTTCTCGCAAGTGAGTTTCACTTTCGCAATAGAGGGACGTTCACATCTTATACACTCAGACACAATTAACATAAAAAAATTCGCGCTCGTACATTATAATTTGTGCACTACAAATCTTTATCCGAATTCGCAATATCCGAGAGAGAACAATTGCCAATTACACTTCGCTCTTCTCTCTCTCTCACTTTTTTCTCTCTCTCTCTCTTTACGTGAAAAATAACGATTATATAATAATAAATCACATATAAAAAAAACAACACACTAATCAACAAAGTTTAAACAAAAGATCAATGCTAAAATTCTTACTGGTTATTGATTTTGTTTTTTTTTTCAACTGTTTTTTTTACTATCGGCCTCACACTTTTTACCACCACCTCGCTCGCAGACATTTTGCGGGCTAAGTTCAATTCGCAACTACTTTCTCTACTTCGTCTCTCTCTCTCTACTTCTCTACTTCTTTTCTCGCAATATTTACATTTAACTCTCAATCGCTACCGGATAAAAAATAAGTGAGTGACAGTGTAAAAAAAAGACTCATTTATCATTCGCAGGTTGCTGTTAAATTCTAGAAACGTGTCATCGCGTGGTCGATATATTTTCGTCGTTGATAACGCGAAACGTAACGAACAAATTGTCTGCAAAAAAAAATTTTACACCGATCGAACGAATAATCGCGGATTTTTTTTTGTTCGCCGTTTAAAAAAAGTGACAGAAGAAAAAAGAACGAAAAAAAAACAAACAAACAAACAAACAAAAAAACAAATGCGCGCGTCAAAAGTCCGTGCATCTTACGCGACGGAAGGAGGCCTTGATTCTACTACGATCGATTCGTCTCGGACTCGGCAACGTAGATTGTAAAACTTGTTGATCGAAGCTTAGCTTACACCGAACACCACAAGTGGCGGCAAATGTACTCGACAAAGAGGCTCGAGAGATATATACGTGTAATCAAGGACGGTTCCGACAAGTTTGAAGAATCTCTTAAATTACATCGCGCGAGATGATGACCGAAAGATGAAGTAAATCTGATTTCTCGAAATTAGCTATGTTTCAAACAAAAATAAGCAACAAACTTCCGCGTGTGAGAAATTTAATCTCAGAACCGAAAAATTGTACGATATAAATCCGCGGCGGATCGAACGCGGGTTAAACGCGGCGCATTTATTTTAATCAACAAGTGAGAAAAAGCCCCCTTCCCCAAGGACAGAGGACGGTTTCCTCGGAAATTAACGTTTTGCGGAAATCTCGCGGCGACGACTCGCGCGAGCGTCAGCAGGCAGGCAGCCTCGTGAATATATACGAGACGTCCAGGAAGAAGAAGAAGTAAAAGAAGCAGAAAGAAGAAGAGAAGGGCGCAGAGTTGTTGTGGTGGTAGCAGAGAGCGTTAGGCGATAGGCCGGCAAAGAGAGGCACAGCTCCGGCTGCGCCTGGATCTCCTTAGCATTAACACACGATATACCTGAAAAACCAGTTTTTTTTCTTTTTTTTTTTCGCGAACTTTTTATTAGGCCTTTACTTTCGCTCGCTGAACTGAAAGTAAGAGTGAGCGAGCGAGGCAAACGAGGCCCCTGTTAAGCGAGCGAGCTAACTAACGGGGTCAGCAGTCGATACGGATACGCACGTAAACAGAGACAGACGGTCACGCACATTGTCGCACACACGCGCGCGCGCGCGCACGCACGCACGCACGCGGGATAACCGGAGGAAGAAGGTGAAAAGAGAGAAAAAGAAGAGCACAGAGAAGCGTAACGCAAAATTCACATACACACGCGTAACGCGCGTGTGTATAATTGCGTATCTTTAGCCACTTTAGCCACGCGTCGGATCAACGCGAGCGACGCGACGCACCTGACGCACGTTCTTTTGCGCGGTGGCACTCCGCGGAGATAGTAATCGCGGTTTACATTAAATATTTACGATATTTAATACGGTGCTTGTCATCGCTGCGAGTCATCGCCGGGAACGATGTTCGCGCGATAATTCCAACACGTAAGTATTCGTGTGTATTCGCGTGTGTGGTCGCGCTCTCTTCGTAACGCGAAACTCCGCGTCGTCTCGGAAAATTTATCCCTCCGTTCTACACGAGACTCGTATTTCTCTCGACGCGTTGTACATACAAGTGGGCAACGAACGGTCTTAAGTGATTCTACCTCGCTCTTATTTATCCTCATTTTCTCTCTCGTTTCTTTTTCCACGTCTTTCCTCCTCCTCCCGTTTCCCTCCCGTCATTCCCACACTGCTCTTCTCCTCTCGCACGCGCCAAGAATTTTTCAGACTGCAACCACAACAGCGTGTATCAAGAACGTGGGATTTGCTCTCTTTCTAATACGCAGGTCTTTGATATAGCGACATCGCACAAGTGAACCGAGCTTCCAAAGCTTCTTCGGAAAACGCGCGACTGGGTTTTGTAAAAAATCAGAGAGAAAAAGTAAAATCACTCACGGGAATGCGAAGTATCGTTCTGCGAGATACGCGAATTTATCCAAAATAAAGCCGTGTGTGTGTGTGTATGTGTGTGTATGATGAAAACGTATCGAGACCGTACGTTAGCAAACAATATTTTCGCGGTAAACTCACATCTCTCGAATGGATTTGAATACATACATCGGCGATATCTTAAAATGCTTTCTTTTACATTTTTCTCTTTTCTTGCATTTCGTTTCATAAAGTAACACGATTCGATTTTCGCACACGCACACACACACACACACTAGAACGCCCGACAAAATTTTTCTGATTTCTTTAGTCTTCCCATTTTGTTTCTCACTCGGTTACGAGAAAACGATTTTCGATTATTTTTTAACAATTTTTCACAAGTGTCGCACGAGATTTTTTCTTTTCTATACCGCGAGAAACAAAGCAACAGCGAAAAAACACAAAAGAAGTCACGAATCGACTTTCCATCGAGCGTTCCGGGTGTTCAAATTGCTTCCCACTGAAAAAGCGATTGCAGCGGGTTGTCTCGCTTGAGAAAACGCTATTCGCTCGTTTTTTTTTTTTTTTTTTCGAAAAAGAAAAAAGAAAAGCACGGTTGATCAGACACGTCCGGATACGTAGTTACAGAATATGTGACGCGCGCGCGCGCGCGTGTTTACATGTGTGTACGCTCGTTCCGCTCGTTCTCTCGTTGGAAATGAAAGAAAGAAGCGACACGGAAGAGCATTTTCCCTCTCGATCCGCGCACTCTCCCACAACGGCCTCGTTTCCCTTTTTTTTTTTTTCTTTATAGCGCACATGGATCCTGTGCAACCCCTCTTCCCTCGCTTGCATTTCACGCAAAAATTCCATTTCGTACGAATTAAATCTTATCACGTTATACACAGTACCTAAATGAAATGTGTTCACAGCCACACATTAATTATACATAGATTTCTTTTTTTTTTTTTTTATACATATATATATTTGCATATTTAAATATATTTATATATATATATATTTTAATTTTTGTGTTTTTTCTCCGTAGCCAAAAAAAAAGCGCCACGCGCCCTCCTCACAGAGAGAACTCGGTGTTTTTTTCACAAGCGAGTTCTCTTTTTCTCTTTCAATTTCGGCACGCGATCGGTTTTCTCTCTCTCTCAATAAAGAGAGAGAGAAACAAAAAAAAAATCGAGAAAGCAACGAAAAAAAACTGAAGTTAAGAGGGACGCGCTTTTCGTTCGTTTAATCGAGTCATGCTTTTTTTCACATCTATCGACACACGCTTGTTTAATTTTTTTTGTTTTTTTGTTTTTTTCCAACTCTTTTCTTTTCTCTCTTCTTCCGTTCCCGCCGTGGAGATTGTTTTACCTCGCGTCTTCCAGGGTTCTTTCTCTTGCTGTCTTGTTGTCTCGAACACGGCGTCATCATCTAGAAGTCGATGTTTGTGTGTGTTTGTATATGTGTGTGTTTGTGTACATATGTGTGTTTTGTTGACAACACACATTCCGGCACGACGCCCAACGTCCGTTCTTCCGAAATTCCGAAGACCGTCTTTCTCTCTCTTTTTCTTGTCTCGCTAGCGGTTGACGTTCAATCGCATTCGGAAAAACGTCTTTTTTTTTTTTTTTTTACTTCCCGTCAAAATCTTCTTAGTCTTCTTTGAATGTTTCTCGATCTTGCTTTTTTTGTTTGTTTTAGGCACAACACATTGTTTCTGGAGTCTTGTAGTATTTTGGTTGTTTCGCCGCGACCGTAAGCGATACCAGCGTTTTGGTCCGAACTTGTTTTTTTGCTGCGGCAAATCGTTACCGTTTTACAGAAGTGCCTAGAAAGAGCAGCACTCGCGACAGAGAACCAGGTGGATAAGTAAGTTATCTGGCTCCTTTCATCTTCCTCGTCTATAACCTGACACTCTCTTTCTTTGTCGCATCGACGATATTGTACGTTTGCCACCCGAACACGCCGTTTCTTTTTTTTCTTCTCAGATCGCCAACTTGGTTGTTCCCGCATTCATCAGCGATCACCATGGACGCTTTATTTCTTTTCACCACTTGTAATCTCGCATCACTCCGACACGTCCAACGAACGTCAACTGAGGCGCTCAGATTCTTTGACGTTGGACGCGAAGTGTTTGATGTCCTTGTTCTTCGACGAGTTCTCTTCGGCGTCCTGGGAGGTACCACAAACGCAACAGAAGTCTTCCTCGAACGGACAGTAAAAGCCACAGGTGCAGAAGTAACAAATCTTGTACTCGTACCTTTGGTACCACGAGCTGTAGGAATCATGATTGAAGTCGTTAATGTCGCAACGATCGATCATGGTAGCGCGATCAGCGGTGGTGAAAATGGCGGCGGTGGTGATGTTGTTGGCTGCGGCGTCTACGGACACAGCGTTATCGTCGATATCGTCGCATCACGACGAGCACGCCATCCAATTGCAGGTGCACGTGTAGCACGCGGTCGTGGGTATCACCGGCGCGTAATAATAGCCGTTGGCGTAGACGTAGGTAGCGGGCGGTCCTTGCGGCGCCTGCTGATGGCTCGTCAGCCGCTGCTGCTGCTCCTGGCAGAGCACTTGATAGGCAAGATTCTGTATCAGGGCGAGTGTCTGCCGCCGTTCGTGGCCCATCAGGCATACGGTTGACTCCTCGACGACGCTGTGCAACAGCATCAGGTACTGGTATTTGAGAGCCTCCTCCTCGGGCCCGACGAAGTGATTCCACAAATAATTCTCGAGCTTCGAGCGCTGCTGTCCTATGTCCGGAAAATCGATGAAGAATCTTGAGCACATGTACCGCTCGAGTGTCTTGATGTGCTCCGGTTGCGCCGGTTTGTACATTTTCACTAGGAGATTGCAGTACTTGAGCAAACCGCCGCCGCGTATCTCTTCGGGATGCCTCGTCGAGATGAGCTTCTTGTGCAGATGGTAGAGCGCCTCCTGGAAATCACCGTACACGGATTCACCAACCACGGTCGGATAGAAGTTTTCGGCGATCGGCAACTTGCTGCACTCGTAAAACAGCAACAGGGAGTCGAGAACGATCTGGAAGGAGTCGACGGAGAATTCGAACTGCCGCCTCATCGAATCGACAAATTTGAGCTCGACGTTCCGGTGGCCCCGGGAATTGCCAAGAGAGATCAGGGACCATCGGTCGCCGTCGTTGTTCACCTTCACCATCTTGCTCACGTAGGCCTCCTTCAAACTGCACGTGGTGATACGTTTGCGACTCACGCCTTCCGGCAACAAGTCAAACAAGGAGCCGAGCACCGCGGCCTTGACCTTGTCGTAGTTGCGGCCACTAGAAAGCTCGACCGCGAAGATAAGATCCAGGTCGTTGTAGGGCTGGGATTCGGTGGCCAACACGTGAGAAGCGGCACCGCCGTTCAGCCGAATGTCGCGTACCCTCATGCCGGCGCCCCCGTTGCTCGGATCGGTCTCCAGCTTGCTGCGCACTACCGTCACGAGATCCCTCAGTCGGACCTCCAGAGTGGGAAAGTTTCCACGCCCGTGGATGCTCACAACCTCGTTCATCACATCGTTCAGACGGCGCACCTGTTCGAAGCTCAACACCGCCAACCTCTGCTGAGGATCGGTGCATTCGCTATTGCTGTTGTTATTGTTGCTGCTGCTATTGTTGTTGTTATTGTTGCTCTTGGTGTTGTTGTTGTTATTGTTGTTGGTCTCGTTGCTAAGATCCCCATTGCTGATGCTGGTTTTACTGCCGTTTACCTGGCAGAGCGACTCCATCATAGCGACCCGACGCTGGCGTTCTTCGCCGATCTCCAGAGAGCCACACTGCAACAATCACAAGAGACAAGATCGTTACGCAACGCTTTTCTTCGAAACACAATGGATTCAGGGAATTATTATGAAAATCGTGCGAACTTTATCGCGTTATCTTTTGGATGAAAATGTTCTCTGCAGACAGTTTCTTCGATTTGTACATACAAAACATTTATTAATTATTGTGAAAATTGTGCGAACTTTGTCGCGTTTTATCTTTTCGATAAAAATGTTCTCTGTAAACAATTTCTTCGATGTTGTACACATAAAAAACAATTGAATAAAGACGTTAAAATACTAAAAAAAAAAAAAAAAAAAAAAAAAAACCTCCGTTATGACCTTTCGCGACCTTTCGCGATCGATCGGCGTGTCGCATTTCGTTCTAATTCCCGAAGTGTTCGGGCGCGGAGATTAAAGTGGAAATAAAAAAATGTTTCAGAAAATCTCGCAAATTTCCGACGAGAGTGGCGCATCTCGTCGAGTACGCCCTTCGACTGCTATCTATGTCATGGTACTCGAAGTGTACGAGTGCACGGCGAGAAATGCCACGAGGTTACGTCCGGGTGCGCAACGTATATAACGTCGAGCGCCGCGTATTCGCGCTGAACCTTCGACCGGTTATGGCTTTCATCGTCCGGTGTTATATTCCGAAAAGCGCAACAAGTTCGAGAAGAGAGCGCGCGCGCGCGTTTCGTTTAATTTAATTTACTAATTAATTCGACGACTTTTCATTGTTAATATTTTAATAACGCCCGAAAATTTAGAATTTGTGTGTGAAAACGCATTTGTGCAGAAATGTAACAAGGTATCTTCTCTGCGAAATTTTTCACGTTGCGAAACATAATGCAGCACATTAATTTCGCGGATATTTTTTTTTTTTTTTTTATACGAAAGTAAGTAACGCAATAGAAGTCATTCTCTCGTCCCGACAACGAGTGATGCAACGAACTTCTTATACCCCCCCGGCGGCGTTCGTCTTCGTGTGTGTCGTTTATTGTGACAGATAACACACACACACTTGAAAATAACAAAACAAGCTGTTATCTCCGTCAGATGCTACGCAATCAAGATCACGGTTATGTGTCTTTGACACACACAAGGTAAAGTCGCTATTACCGCTTATTGACATCGGAGCACGCAGAAGAGGCGGAAGAGCCGCATTTTCACACATCCTATGCAATAAAAAATTTTTATCGCGCTTGTATCTCTTCGACGAAAGAAAAACCCGTCCGTATTTTTTTTTTTTTTTTTTCAAATCTGAATTATTTATATTTTAATTAACGTTTGTATGCGCGCGCCTCGGAATTGCGAACGTTAAAATTCGCAAGAAAAAAATCCGCGGATCGATCAATCTGACCGTGTTGCTTGACAATTCGCAATGCCGTTACCTGAAGCACGTAGAAAAACAGCACTCGCGACAGAAACAAGAAAATTGCACAATATGCAGGTACATTGTACTTGTTTGTAGAGATGATAACTTTAATAAGATAATTTCGCGCGGCTCCCCGAGCGAGAGAAAGAGAGAGAGAGAGAGAAAAAGAGAGAGATGTCAAGAGCGCGCACGTAAGAAAGAGTTGCTCGCTCGAGTAAAAGCACCGCGTTTCCAAACACACATTTATTTGCCTATTCAAATGACTCACGAAGCGAAACGAGTTTTCGACGTAGAGAGTAAAGTGTCAAGCGTTGCACCTTCATTTCAAGCGCGAAACTTCACGTGTGTAACCGCGATAATAAAGAGAGAGAGAGAGAGACTGGGAAATCGTCATTTATTCAGCGACTCGAAACAAACACACTGCGAACACGTATAATATCATCGCTATTTCCCGCCGCGGCGAGATGGAGTTTTGACGTGTGGTCGCACACAAGAGAATTTCAACGGTCCCTTTCATTTGTTTATTTTTTACAAAATCAAAAAAACTACAGCACATTGAAAAAAAATCACATCTTGTCGCCGGGAAAACTTCCGAAGGGGAGGGAGAAAACCGCGAGTTCAATGTCTCTCAAACGAGAAACGCATCTTCGAAACGAGACGCGCGAGATAAACCTCCCCCCCGAAGAAACCGAAGAATCCACAAGTGCGATGACGCTTTCATACACCGAGCTCGCGATTCTAACAAGTGCCGGAGAGAAACTGGAGGAATATCTGTGAGAGTACCTGGTATTACGCGCTGTCAAGTACGTTGCGGACTAACCGGATATTACGTCGGATTGGGTTCTCTCGTTCGAGAAGATCCGCAGCTGATGAGAGACATCAGCGAACTGAGCCCGCGCGAGTGAAAGGCGGAGGAGCGGCGAGATATCGGCAGCGGGTGGCGGGGCGGCAGCAACAGCAGCTGCTGGTGCTGCTGCAGCAACCGCAGCAACACGGCGAACGGCAACTAAGAGGGTGTAGGAGGGCAGGCCTCTAGTGCGAAGCCCTCTATTACGTCCAATACCCACTACCACTGTCATTAGCAGCGGGAGGACGTAGTCCTGGATCGTCCGTGTGTATTTGTGTGTGTGTGTGTGTGCGCGCGCGCGCGCGCAGTTGGGGGGTAGTGAACGCCACGGTGCCTTCTATGACGTCACGCGGGAGAGAATGCGAGGGTGGTACTGAATGAAGATTGTAGTCTGCGAGGAGTGAATTCAATTCGGTCTCTCTGTCTCTATCCCCCCCCCTCTCTCTCTCTCTTCTATCTAATCTATCTATCTCTCGTTTTCCATTTCTCGAGGTGTCTTTGAGGATACCTTGTGTTCCTCTTTTCAATTACGAATTACTCGAGACCGAGCGAAAAGGCGATTATTCCAATAGCACAGACGACGAGAGAAGATTGCGAGCGAATTTAGAATACACTTTAGATAAGATAAACTTTACGGTTGGCAAAGAAAGAAAGAGAGAGAGAGAGAGAGATCTTCCTCGATGAAGGATATTTGAAAGCCGCGCGTACAAAACTTGAAACAATTATCAGGAAAATAAGACGCAATTATCCGCTTCAAAGCGATTACAAATCCAAATCAGCGAAAACTCAATAGACTGTTTCCAGCTGAGTATTTTTTTTTTTTTTTTGTTTTTTAATAGTAAAAGGTACGCGGCTTCGTCGTTTCCGTCCGAGACACCCGATGCGTACGTCCGGAGGGATGTGACATGCGAGAGAGAAGCCGAAGGGGTGGGAGAGAAGCGTCACAGATAGAGTATATACATCAACGAACGCCCACGTTTCGCGCTGGGGGGATAGAGAGAGAGAAATAGAACCGAGACTATCTCTCTCGCCAAGTGCTATCGATTTTACCAACACCCCGCAATCGTCAACCCACGTCAAAGCCGGTTAGAGTCTCACGTTTTACGTACATTACGCGCGCGCTATATATTTCGCTCGTTCGTAACGAGAATATTTCGCGCACCGGCCGCGTTTTATCGTTGCGCGAGCGCGCGCGCGCGCAAACAAAGAAGGGGGAACATTTCGCGCAGTTACGTTGTATATATTTGTCACCATCCAGGATTTCAGGTGCTTATCCCCCCTCCCGCCGGGGAGTGTCGATTCCTCGCCCCCGCGCGCTTTTACGCCGTTTTATTCTGCGCAGACTCGTTGACATTACGCATTGGGCGCGCGCGCGCACACACACATACATACAAATTTTTTTTTTTTTTTTTTTTTTGGCGGAGACGCGAAAACCGCACCGCGCGCGTCAATGCGAAATTTGCACGCGCGTTTTTCCGCCGCGAAACGAAAAACCCCGATTTACACTCTCGACACGTTATGGGACAGACGCTCTTTTTTGATGCGCGCTGCGCAATTGTCCAACGTTTTTCGCGATATCGTCGCGAAGTATTTTATTTGAAAGCGCGTGAAAAAAAAAAAAATAACAACCGCGTTTACAATTGCGATTCAACGGCGCGCCGCTCTGGAAGATAAAACGCGAAATTTCGCGTCGCGCGTTTATTTACAACGAAGATTGATACGGCGAACAGCCGCGGCGTGTAGCTTAAAGGCAACGTGTCGTCCACGCGAGGACGAGAGTTGGAAAGTGATGAATGTGAAATTCGCTGCGGTCAATTATAGAAGAGCGTTGCGACGTTCGAGTCCAAATAGTCATCTGATGCAAATTGCATCTCGGTGTAAACGTCTGCATTCCTCGTCGCTAGGCAACGGCGCCGACCTGCGAAGCGAATCTCGGAGACTCTCTCGGAGATGATGCGAACACCGTGAATACCTAAGCGCGTGCGTTTACCTCTTTCTCTTTCTCTCGTGTCGTGCGCGAGGCAACGTGAAAACGCGGAAAGATCAGCGACACGTCCGGGAAATACTTGCGGCTTGCTCCTCGTCATCCTATGCGAGAACACGGTGTGTTGCGCACACGGGGTCAACGAATAAGGTAAATGTCCCAGTGACCGGACAAGCATCATCTGTGACTGCACGTTTTATTAAAGAAATAATCAACCAGGAAGTATATTTGTATAAAAAAAAAAACTGGAAACCGATAACTAAAAACGTACTTTAAAAACTCTTTAAAACATTGAGAGAATTGTCACACAATTAATAATATTCACATATCGAACAATTACCTCTGTCCGGGGCCGATGACACACGTCGTTGGAACATTTACCTCCTCGAGGCGGGATTCGCCCGAGGGACGACGCTCGATTTTTTCCGCGCGATAGAATTTCGATTCCCGAGCAGTTCCGGGAGCTTTGCGCTTCTCTCACACAGCGCAACACGTCGAGGAAAAAAAAAAAAAACTAATAAAATTCTAATAAGATTCGAAACTCGCGTTTCACCGCAAAGTGTCGTGTCGCGATGAATATCGGTGTATAATATACACGCGGCGAATATATAACCAACGTATCGCCTTACATTGTATGTGCGCGACGCGCAGATACACACCGTGAAACACACACGCCACTCTTGATGACAAGAGCAGCTCGCACACGACAGTCCAGAGAGGGGAGATACGGTTGCGCATCCGAGAGAGAAACTCTACGCGCGCTTCCGCCGGAAGACATCCGCGTCGGCGACGGCATTGAACGAGATTCCGCATATTATCAAGCGATAATATCTAATGTTATTTCTAATAGAGTCAATTAAGTAATAACGAAATAAGGAGCGAACCGATACGATATACACGATAATGCTCGCAATTGCTAATGTCCGTCGTGCTCGTAACAAGAAGAGAAGATTATCTCGCGGTTTGTTTAATTGGCGATTCTTCCGCGCGATATCGCAGTGAATTGATAATTGTACGAGATATTTTATTATTATTATTATTATTATGCTGAGAAATCGCGTGCGTGCCTCGTACATCGAGCCATCGTCTCTAATCTACGCTCGTTAATCGATCACGCCCTCTCTTTCTCTCTCTCTCTCTTCCACATCGCCGAATTAAATGGCGACAACCCGTCGTCGCGCCCCTTCGATCGTCTCGTCTCTTCCGCTCCGCTTATTTCGACCCTGACCCCTGATTTAACGTCGCCCGATTTTCGCACGTTCGACCGGGCGAAGAAAAACCACAGTTCGGCGGATCAACGATCGCAAAAGCCGCGGCGGAAAGAGAGGAAGAACGGAATGAACGCGATCGAAGTTTGTAATCCTATTTACAAGTAAAAAAAAAAAAAGTATTGTCGCAAGAAGTTGGCCAGCAAGAAAAATCTGTTGAGCTTGTTGAAATTTTTGTCTTGCCAACAAAAAAACAACGTTTTGGCTCAGAGCAGATTTTTCTTACTGCTGGTATTCACATAATGGGAAAACTTTTCTTTTCCGCGTATAAGGTACACAAGCGTTTATCGAATCGCGGAGACCGCGGAGGACTATAGACGCGCGCGGGCGCGGGGGGAATTGATAAATAATTGATCGGCCGGCATCGACGCGTGTTAAAAAATTTAACAGGCGTATTTGTCGCGGATGTGCGCGCCGCTTGCGTTCCCCCTGTCAATCCGTTTCGCGCAAAACGTCACTCGCTTCTGTGGCCTACATCCTACCGGGAAATGTAATGTCGCGGAAAAAATTGTCGACGAGTCATCCGCCACGTGCCACGGGACACACGAGGGGTAAAAGCCACCCTCTCTCTCTCTTTTTTTTTTTTCTCTCTCTCTTTATCTATTTTACGTGCATACGAGCGGTAGATCCGCGTCGAGAATGCGAGACGATTTAACCGTGTGTCTCGCGTGATCGATTCTCACGGCGTAAAAGAGAGACACGAGTTGGGTCGTGTTGGTCGAGAAAAAGTCGAGATCCAAGCGAAAAACAAATTTCTTCCGACGCACATTATATTTGTCCGAGTTTTGCGCACATTTTTGTAGCAATTTAAGCAGTCGACGATAACTGAAATGATAAAACACGTGTAATGCGCACGGAATAAGCGAAGCGATTTACGTGCGCGGAAAACAATTTTCGCTGGAATGGCAAAGAGATCAATTACGGCCAGCGAGAAAAATTTGTCAAGTCCGTTGAAATTTTTTTTTGTTTCTGATTTCGCCAACAAGATATTTTGCTGGCGAAACAAAAAATTCAGTGGGCTTAGCGAATTTTTCTTCTTGCTGGTCGTGGACACTAGGCGAAACTTTTCTTGCGTGAGAACGAGATTAAATTATAAGTTTGAGAGCAAACTATGTTTTCTTCTCGAAGAGAAAATACAGACGCACATCCCTTGTCCTTTGACTCTCAGAGGACGTCCTTTAACTTTCGGAGGACGATAACTCCGTCACTTCTGACTCGTGTTCCGCTGAATAAACAAACACTCGCCTCGCGTATACAACACAAATATAACGTACTAAATTTTGCACATATATTTTTTTTTAGTGTATTACCGCTTTTATATAAGGTATTTATGTAATATACTTATAAAAAAAATTTTTGTAACATATTTACATATCGTATTTTACTGCGCATATTTTTGTAATCTATTTTATTTATTATTTATTTACTTACGTAAATATATTTAGTTATAAATATTTTCCTAGCAAACACATCTGTCTCGGCCATCGCCGAGTGACAAATTATTTCTATTATTGCACGTGTCGACAGGAGAATTTGCAACAACAAAAAAAAGACTAAAAAAAAATCAGAAAAGAAAAAAATGATTGATAGCACACGAAACGTCAAAAAATAGACGTTACGATGCATAATGCACATCGCGCGGGTAAAAAGTCGAATAATGCGCGCAATAAAAATTAATGAGACGTGCACACACAAGCCGGATATGGGAGATACACGATATAGTATAAGATCGCGAAGATTGCCGGGGCGCAACACAAGTTGTCACGGCTATAGAGCCTCTCTAGAGCCGCGGCGAGAGTAGTTTTGCATGGAATAAATGATGCGCTATAGAACGTTACTTTACTAGCGTGTATATGTGATTCATGTATCGCTAACGACGGCATAGTTTACGTAACTTTCCCGTTCGTAATGCTAAACCAGTTGCGCGGCGGCGCATGTGATTTTGTGGGATAAGAAGTGAACGTACTTTGGAATCAAGTATAACACATCTCTTTAAAGTCGCGGGCAACTCTCTCACAAAAGTCACGGGGAGATTGCGCGAGCGATCGTATCTCATCGAGCGCGAATTTCGTCTGTGTTCTCCGGTCTTCAAAAAAAAAAAAAAGTTGCCGGAAAGATTCAAATTTAAAGAGACTGTAAAAAATTATTTTACATGTTATTTTGTCGTTCCATATAAATAGAAATTTGTATTTTTTTTTTTTCAAAAACGACGATACAATCCAAAACAAAGATCGTTCTCGCAATCTCCTTGAAGATAATTTCTACGCGCCGGTGTCGCTTAAATTTTTTTTTCGCTTCTTTTGACATTTAAATTATTTTACATTCATACAACAAACGAGAAAAGTGTTAATTTACTAAAAAAAAAGAAAATCTGACACATTTTGTCCTAAACTCGGCGTCGCTCTCTCGGTATTTATAGACTTTATCTAGGAATAGGTTGTTTAATCACTGCATGTAAGTCGATAGCACGCAAAGCGCTGTTACCGTCGTTGTCGTCGTCGTTTAGCAATTGCACGTAGGCGACGGCGAGTCGCGCTTGTCACGGGCACACGCGATTCGGTCCGCGCCGCCCAATTCCAGAAGAGAGTGTCACGTCCCGAGAACGGTGTGTGGGCGCACCTTTGCGTGCAACGAAACGTGGCGTGCAACTGGTTGCACTCCATTCTTCCCGAATTTGCCGGACGACGTGAATAGATAATATGCCTCTCTCCGCGCGTTCTTCCCCGACGTTCCGCGCGATCGAAACGAACGACGTCGAGCTCGCGGTAAATATCTTACTGAATAATAATGCGCGCGTGATAAATTTATTACCGAAGAAGAACCGCGACATGCACCGGAGAGGAGGAGGAAAAGGAGGAGGAAGCGACAAAAATAGAGCGCGGCGATCTGAAATTGCTCGCGAGAGGCCTTGGCGTCACGCGACCTCCCGCGCTTATGGATTAAATAAGACGTGCGCAATGTAAAAATCGAAATGAAATATTCGGCCTTCGCGCGTTCGGACGCCGCGCGTTCGACGGACAAGCACAAGCGTCGTCGTTGTCGCCGTAACTGGAAAACGGGGTCACCGTGTATACGCGAGTAGAGACGACGTCGCAGAAGAATCGAGGATGTCCCAGTTTCGTGCCGCGAGGGTCGTTGCACCCGACCGACAGCCGGTGCATCGGCAGCGGGTGTGTGTTAACGACGACGACGACTACGACGAGCGGGGGGAGTTTCGATTTCGCGCCGCGCATCCGGGAATCGCGCGCGCGCGCTCGTCATTGTTTCTCGTCGACGCGTGTGTGTGCGTGTGTGCAGAAAAGTCGGGCTGTGCGACTCGCGCACGTCGAAATAAAGAAAAGTGAGAGAAACCCGAAAGTTTCATCTCCGTCGCGAGGAGAAACGCGTTGGAAAAAAAAAAAAAAAAAAAGAATCGAAATGCCACGAAGCGAGTTTTCGAGAAACCAGTCCGATGAACTCCCCTCGCGCGCGATGAAAAGGATCTCTGTTCCCTTAGGTTTTCGCGCTTATTTATTGTCCGCCGTCCCCCGAGGCCGAGGTACGCGAATAAACGATAGTTTAGATAATCCGCGCGTACATAAATTACACGCAAACGACCGGTTTTCACCGGGGACGTTGGTCGTAATAAAACCGTAAAATCGCGATCACGTGGGAACCGTTCCGTATGCGGACTATGTCGCACTCGATACGTAGGTAGGTACTTTTTCCGTCTCTCACGTGCAAAAACCGATAGAGAGAGAGCATAAACACGTTCGCATAAAAGAAATTTCTCCCGATTAATTATTTAATTCCGACAATTTCTACGAGAGAGATACGCGGAAAAAAAATCCATCGAACAATTCCTCCCGACAAAACAAATCGCGCAAGCGATTCTCTTCTTCGAGTTCTCGTTACTCGCTGATCGTCTCGCTGACGTAACAAAACAAACGCGCGGATTCGAGAGGAGAAAAGCAGCTAAATTGAGAAGAGCGCGGAGAAAGAGAACTCGTCGGCATGAGAGCTCGTCGACAGAGCGAAGAGCCAGGCCACCTGACGTGGCTCGAAAGAGAGAGAGAGAGAGGAAGGAAGGGAAGGAAAAAAAAAACAGTCGCCGGAGATGAAACCGGACGTCTCTCTCTCCCGCGTACCGCGTTTGTACACACTACCGTGCGTATGCAGACAGCGTGTTGGATCATCCCGACACACGCGTGTGCGAGACGAGCCGAGCGGTTACGTGCGCGCACACGTGAACAAGCAATGCGAACCGACCGTGACGTCACTGGTCATTGATCTTTGCCGCGTTAACTAGCCTGTGCTCGCTGCTTTAAACACGCGCACCTCCCGCTCTCGCGAGAGCCTCCCCCCTCAAGACTCGCCTCCTTTTCTTTTTCGCGATTTTTTAAAACGTGCGTTACTTATCGGCGCGACAACAGCTGCTTTGTTTTTTCAAGTGTTTATATCTCTTTGTGCTAGCGAGGTAATTCCCCGAGCGTCACTATCGATCGGAAACAACAACGCGAACTTCGAACGCACACGGGCTTATCTTCTATTTCAATTATGGCGCGATGTTGACTCGCTAAATATCTTTTGGAGGAAATCAGAAATTTTGGCGCGACGCGTATTCGCGCGGCTCGCTCGATCAATCGCTCGGCGTGCTCGCTCGGTTGAGCGAAATGATAATGATCCGTGAACTCTAATTTATTGGACCTTTGTGACATAACGTGAATCACGACGTAACAACATTGTTGGTTCGCGGCGGTTGCAATATTAAACGCGCGCTATTATCATACATTAGCATACAACGTTTAAACCGCGAGCGCGTTTGTCATCGCGACATGTTTCGTCGCGCGAGCAACACACAAGTTGAAAATTGCAATCTGGCACTTTGGATTTTCGTGAAAAGTGACATGTCTCGATCTCTCCGTCTCTCGCTTTATCGGAGCAATCCGTTCTTAAACCGCCCTAAGCTGTTCGGATCGTTTCCAGACCCATCTTGCCATTTAATAACTGCTAATTAAGATGGAAATTAGTTTGCGCTTTCAATATTTCCTGACTTACCACTTCCTCTCTTTGCTTTCTATTTATTTCGAAACTTTGGCCTTTAACGAAGAGAGGTAATTACGATAAAGAGACGCGGTGTCGTTGAAATATACGAGAAGAAAAAAAAAAGCCAAACGAATTCGCGGTTGTGCGTCACACGACACACACGCGGGTGAAGAAGCCTGCCGTCGATCCTGCGACACAGTTAAATTGATAATCAACCGGCGTCGAATCGCTGACGTCATTCGGATCGAAGTCGTCTCCTCCGTCCTGTTATTTTCGCGAGATACGGCACTTCACGACGCTTGATGTCGGGGGAGAGAAAGGAGAGACGGCGGAGGAAAAACGACGTCAGGAACTTTCGGCGGGGATAAGCGTGCGGAATACAACCAAGCGACGGAGGACGGAAGAGAAAAGGACGGAAAAACGGAGAGTCGGATAAAAAAGAGGGGGAAACCTCGAAGGCGCAATACGTGTTTTCTACTTCACTACTACAGGAAGCGCGACGACCTTGCCGAGGCTGCGGACTCTTGCTGGCTTCGTTTCGCGAAGTTTTGCACGCCGGACTTCGCGATGATCGGCGAAAACAACAAAATACAACGGGAGCTCTCTTTTAAACGACACGATTATTGCGAGCTTGTAAACAGACTTGTCGTCGATATATCTACAATCCTTTGATATGCTATCTCACAATCGAGACCTCCACAGAGATATATTTGTTTTAAGTTAAATCAAATATATATGTGTTTAAAAACAAAACCAAATAAAATATATTAATAAATGTATGTATTTAATTTATATTAATAAATAAATAAATACTTTTAAAAATTAAAAAATATAATACGCTGTATATTATTTTTTCCTACTTTTTTTACAATCTTATCTTCGTGTACGCGGAGAGCGACTTTTTGATTATTCAGTAGATTATACAGAGTCAGAAGTCTTATCTAGCCGCAGTTCCTCCGAGAATTAACTGTCAAATCTAATTGCATTTTTATGTACGTCCTGAATCTTCTCACAAAAGTTCGGTTCGCGCAGAAAATTGTTACAAAATTAATGTGTAAAAAAAATGAAGAGGAATACAAGGATTATATACAAGCAATTATAATATCTCCAATTAAACACACACACACAAGAGATGCATGCGCTCTCGTAAATATCGGTCACGGAGGAAAAAGCACATACGTCGAAACGTTAAAAACGGCGCAGTGCGCGGCCTGAGACTTCGGCTTTAAGAACCGTACGCTCAACATTACGTAATACTAATGAGCCTTGCCAAGACCGCTTTCGACCTGCCATCTTCCCCTTCTCTCATGTACGTATATGCGCGCGTATACATATGAGAATCCGTCACGTGAGCGGGTATGCACGTGGGCTGCGGGCTCTTTCTCTCTCTCTCTCTCTCTCTCTCTCAAAAGAATGTGACGTGTAACGTGTATTTACCACCGACAGAAATTGAATGGTGCAATTTCCAAGCGGAGGATTCTCGATGTGTGTTTTGCGATCAAGCGAAATAAAACCGAAAGATAATTTTTCCGAATATCTATGACGATTCGCAAATTGTTGCGTTTCATTCACACACATATCGAAAATAATCCGACGAGTAATTCCGTTCGCGCGTTTTTGTTTTTTTTTTTTTTTTTCGACGATTAATTTGTTACGAATATGTCACGCACGTGTTTGGTGCTTATAATCACATCAAAGCCGGCTTTTAAAGCGATATCAAGTCCCGTACTTTTATCACCGAGGCGAGAGAGATGTGTTTACTGCAATAAAAAAATCTCACGCACGCGATATGCACGCAAATGTATAATCTTATTTTTTTTTTTTTTAACACGCTGTGTTAAAAAAAAAAATAAGATTATTCGAGCAGTTTTAGGTTTTCTCTTTGTTTCCCCCGCCCCCTCCTCCCGCGTATTATATTATAATTCACTTAAATATGTCGCTTCAACCGGTAATATTTTTCCCCTTTGACTTTTACTAAGCCAATTATTATTATTACACAAAGTCAATTTTTTTTCTCTCGATACCCCGTGAAATGCGATTCAGAGAATATAAAAATAGACTCGTGTAATTACAGTAAGTTGTTCTTTTGCAAGGCAAAATTATACTCTAGTTAAAAAAAAAAAAAAAGAAAGAAAGAAAAAAATAAATCCAGAGAAAATTGACTCGTTCGACGACAGTAGCGTTCTGCTTTATAATTCTCTTTCTCTCGCGCATACAATTATAATAATTAACATTTATTAACAACGCGATAACTTCCTTTCGCGCGCGCAAAAAAAATAATAATAATAAGTGCAATTACATTTGTCAGAGCGAGATTTGTTTTGTAGTATTTGATCGAGAATTACGAATCCGCGTTTGTTATCATTGTTTTTTCGTATTAACAAATCGTATTACGATACCATTAACCTTTGAGAGCCCTATCGAAACCGCAATATAACCCCGTCGTATCACGTTTTCAGATACATTATAATTAAACAACATATTTAAACATTCATTAACTCCACGTACAGCGATACCGTTGTTATTCGCCGGCGCGAGTTGCAAGGGAAATTTTTTTGATAATACATACACACGCACATACGCATCGGTCCCTGCACCGATAAAAAAAAAAAATACCGCACAATGTTGCGCGTTAATATTCATTAACGCTAATATCGTTCTTTTTAATCACCGGCACAAAGTATCGAGAAGAGAGTCAATCTGTTTCACGTAATTCCAGGGGTCAGAAGTTGAAACACAATCATCATGTTTCTCTCCTCGAACCTCTTTCTCTCTCTTTCTCTCTCGCGTGCATTTTTCTCTCCGTGTGTGATAAGTTCCTTCGAAAATAGTCCGAGAGTGTTTACCGGCTCGGATACCACGACTCGAAAATATCAAGCGATTACCGAGTTGCAAATTTATCTCGATTAATTGCTTGTTTTTTTGCCTCATGTCCAATTACATTACATTATATTCTTTCTCCGAGTGATCTTCGGCGCGCTTTCATCGTGTCGCTTTCTAAATTTTGCGATATACTCACGCGTAGCTGTAATTCTGTTTTTTTTTTAATAGGTAAAACTGATCTAAACTGTGCAATAAAGCTGTTTTATATACACGCATATGTGTGACTGCAATTAATTTTCTTAACTCAACTGGAAAAGCGCGAACGAACGCTTCTCGCGCGACGAATCGAAACACGCTTCAGAATAGGATTTTATGGTGTCTACGACTCGCTCTTCTATCTCTCTTTCTCTATCTCTCTTTCATTGCGGCTATTAAAACCGGGCTTGAGGAAAATTACTCGACAGCCAATTAACAGATCCTCTCGCATTAATAACGTCGCGCCGCGCGGTGGTCGGAAGAGGAAAGAGAGAGACCGGTTCGTTGGAAGAGCAGCCTTGTATAATAATCTCGTCGTTGCCATCCCTTGTGCGCGAGAGAGAAAGAGAGAATGGGATTGGATGCATCTTGGTCGAGGTTGAGCAGCGGCGTTTGAAGAAAGAAAGAAAAGCCCACGATCGGACTCTCCTCCAAGAAGGATACGGCCAAGGACGGATAAAAAAAAAAAAAAAAAAACAAAAGAGAGAAAAACGGATACACATCCGTGTTCCGAGAAAAAATGACGTCTGTTGCAAAAGCCGTGTTTCAACCGACCAGACGCGAATTTACATTCATGAAGAAGCTTATTAACCGTCCGGCGAAGTAGGTAGAGAAGAAAAAAAAATCGCGATTTTTCGCAGCCGAGCTGGTTACGCGGCGCATTAATTGTCGCGATTATAGTTTGCGCAAAGCGCGGAGCAATAAATATACATACAAATGAGTTCCGCGTGACGAGCAATAAGTTCGTGATCGAAATGATTTCGTTATCGAAATTGCGAAATATATTAGGATTGATGAAAAATAACGAGCTCTTATCGACGAGTTCTCAATTACAAAATCTTTGCGATAACGCGCAAAGGTGATACGCATGATAATAGCGCGCGCGCGCGTGCGCGCTATATTTGCCTCGCGCAATTTCACAGCTGATATCTCTCTGAGTGATTTTTAAATCGGGGACTGTCGTCGAGTCATAACGCTCGACAAAAAAAATTCAAATTGTCCCATGAAGATCGCATCTTATTTACAATTGTAACAATCAAACAAGCGCGAGAGATCCCGCGGAAGATCTCATATTATTACGCGTATGTAACATTACGCGTTTTGTTTCGCGCGCGCGCTCGTCGCGGCGGGCATTTATCTCGCCAGACGGTACGACGTATTTCGTAACAGACATTGACATTGCGGTAAAAGAGGGTCGACAGCAGACATATCCGCGGATCATCGACCTCTCGCTTTTCTCTCTTCATCGCACGCGCGTGCGTAAACGCGCGATTTCCCTCACGATTGACACGCCTTTTCCGTTTCGGAGAGTCGCCGCTCACGCACGACCGGATATTTCCCGGATATTTCTTGAGTTCGTCTCGAGAAGATATCGAACCCCGTTTTATCGGCTACAGAAAGCGTTTCTCAAGATGAACCTCAGACGACCCTGAACACATGGCACGATTCGATTGCGAACACAGCTGCGGTCTGATGTGCGAGAAAACGCGCTCGAAATGAGGCGAAAACCTCGGGGCGATTTACACGGGAGTTATAGGAAACGCCGTTAATGTCTGAAATTATCGTCGCGCGTCCTTCATTTGTGTTCCACAAGAGGCAATTGCAGTGGGCGAGCGTCGTCGCATACCAGGGAACGAATATTCGCTTTGATCCGTCGCGCGTCTTTTTGCATTGCATTCTTCGTTGGCGATTGCTGGGTCGCTTCGAAATGCGATATTTAAGTGTTAAATATCTCATAATCCAAACTGAATATAACAATAAATAAAATAAATAAAACAAACACACTCAAACCAATTAAAAAATTATTTAGCCACGTTGTATTTTTTTTTGCGCGAAGCGACTCTTTAACTATTCAGTAGAGAACACGAGTCAGAAGCGAGTCTCTGTGCCGCAGCACTCCGAAAAGTATGTCCTCCGAGAGTTGAGAGGTTTTGCGATTTCACGACAGAGTTTGCGACAGAGCGGACACGGACTTCTCGGGAACAATTCCGCAAGACGGAGTCGGCGGCGAAGCATCAATGGGACGAACACTCGCTCGCGCGCGGCTAAAAATAAAGTCTCTTGCAGTGCGTCATTCGGAGACCGCGATGTAAGACCGAGTATATGTGTAAATATATATTTGATTATTGATTCAGCGCCTTCGTGGTTTTATCCGCGGAGGTCCACAGTCTCTTCTACACGATTGAAAACTCCGGAGCTTGCGTAACACACAAACACACACACACACGCAGCGCCCCCGCGCGCGAATGTTATTGACGCATATGCGATTATCAGACTTCCGTTTGAGCGAGCTTGGTAATCGGTATTCAGAAAAAAAAAAAAACACGACGGCAACGACGACGACCGTAGATGCAACAAATTTCTATGTAACATAGCGCGATAAACAATTACAAATGTGGATATTAAAAAAAAAAAAAAACAACGTAGATATCGCGTGTCGTTCATTGAGAGCAACGCGCATGTATGCCACGTGTGCGAAAGCGCGATCGCGCGCGGATTTGCATTTTTATACGCGCGCTGATTTTAGAACAAACAGAGGGTTTTGTGTGTGGAAATCTCTTCGTAGAAATGCGTCTAGAATCTAATTTCGGGATTTGCGAAAGAAAAAGAAATCTTAGATTCCGGCTGGCTGGAAAATCTCACGGATTCTGACGTTAAAAAAATAAATTGTTTTTCTCCTCAAAATCAAATTTCAGGTTTGTAAAATTTCAATTCAAAATAATAATGAAACTTTAAAAATTGCAATGAAAATAGTTTCTTATTCGGAATCACGGACGAATGTCCAAATTCATTAAGTTTGCAAAACCTAACAGAATTTAATCAGTCTTTAGAAAATTTCCACGCGGGAAAGCGCGCGATTAACGCACCTATAGTCGCGCGAGCGCAATTACCGAGACGTCGCGATTACCGTGACATCGCGATAATGAAGCAACGACGCGACGCCAGCGAGTTACGTGTTTCTGACACCAAGAAAGTCCCGAAGTGAAACAACAATGGCAGCTGGTGCACGCGCACCAGCGGGATTTACACGCGCGAATAGAACGAAAGGCTCGGCAAAGGATCAGCTGTTCCATCTTGCGCACAGAGAGAGAGCTTCTCTCTTTCACTGTTCTAACTGCGAGCGACGGTCGTTATACTACGAACGACCGCTTTTACGGCAGCACCGTGTTTCAGCCTCTTTCTCGACGATCAAAGTCGCGTATCGCCACGCAATCTTCGTCGTAAAACGCGCAAAAATCCGCCCGCGAAATCCCGGTTTTGTTTTTTTTTGTTTTTTTTTTTTTGTTCACGAATTCCCCGAGATTTTTGCAGCCCGTTCCGCGACTAATCACCGAAAGACCGACGGTGGTTTGCGCAACGTGGCGCAATAATAATCGGACCGTTAAATGCACGTAATTGCAAAGCGAACAAAATGGAACGCGCGCTCGACGCGGCGTGACGGACGCGCTTGTTTGCGCGACGACGGCGTGTGTACTGTGCATATATTTTTGCAGCTCGCGACGAACGTTCTAATTACAGAGGCATCGCGCGACGATGCGAAACTATTCGCCGGAGATACGAATTGTCGCGTCCCCAAAAACCCAAGTCTCTCTCCCTTTCCGCGGGACCACGAAAACGCTTTCACACGCGTCAAAGCGCAAATATCTAAAACTCGGTGTAAAATGATATTCTCGCGAGCACATTTAACTCGACCGAGTTAATTCTATACATCTGTGAGTCGAAGTAAAAAACGAAACATATTCTTGAGCGCGCGAGAAAACACGCGATCGATCAAATTTCAACTCAATCACCACGCAAAGTGTATAGCCGGTGTATGAACCGAATCAGATTGTGCCCGTGGCTCCGTAAACAACGCGTCAAAGTAGAGACGACGTCACGTCTCGCCACTGCAAACAACATCGTCGTCGTCGTCGTCGTCGTGAAAGATCGACTCCTCGAGAGTTCGATTCCGCCTGTCATCGCGACGTGACGGGACAATTTCAATGAAACGGCGGACTCGCTCGCGCTCTTACAGGTCGAATAACCAAGACGCAAAACGTCTCGATCTCCTCTCAACAAGTGTGCCACGCGATACAATAACAAGAGATTCTGTCGCGCATCACAATAGCTGATATTTCAATTTTTTTTTATTTTCACAAGTAATTGACACAAGATACTCGATTCAAACGACATTCTTTGCGGCGTTTATGTAATGTTACACAACGCGCGAGCGTGTGCAAATAGGTCAGTTGTTGTAATTAAAAATCAACACACAAAGGAGCAGCGCGGGCTGTCACGCCCGCGAGCTGGCGATACGAAATTGTTGTGCATTCAGCAAAACGCGAATACAACTTTATAATCGCTTTTTTGAAGAACCAATTAACTAGGCAACTTGTGTCTTTGCGACGACGACGACGATGACGACGACGACGCGGGATCGCGTGGCTGAAATTAATTGAAGCAATTTGCGAAATCGCCGACCAATTTTCCGAGCGCCGACTCGCCGACGACCAACTCTCGCACACAATCGGAAAACTCATTTAACTCTATTCGTCGTTTCCTGTATGTCATTCGGAGCAACAATTTCGCCGATCGCGTCGGATAGTTTTCGAAAAACGAAGAAACTTATACGCGATTTTGACGCGCGTATCTCGCGATTGTCACGATCGAAATGGAGAAATGAACTCGCGGCGCTCGTCAGATAATTTCCAATGACCGGACATTTGTCAAGCGAAACAATTATAAATATTTACTTGCAGTTTTATTTAAATTTAAAAAAGATAACAAAAATATACCTCTTAAAAATTGCTTGGAGAAAGAACTTTTAATATTAATAAATGATTAACATTTGCATGTCTAACAACTGCCTTCAATAAATGTCACTGAGATATTATTGCCTTCCGCGAAAAAAAAACCGTTTTGCCATTGTACGGAGAAGAATTTGCCTAAGAAATTTTTTTTTTTACAACCACGACCTTTTGTCAACAAGACCGACAAAAACATTCACAGTGGACTCAGCAAATTTTCCTTACCGTCCACATGGGTAAATATTCTTTTTGCTATTTCAGCGAAACTCTTTTTTTTTTCTTTTCCGTGCAACTTACTCAGCGCGCATACCTGTTTGTCCATTAGTCGCAAATGGCTAAATAAACGACGGCGTGGCGTTGCCAAAAATGGAGCCAACTAAAGTCGCCGCGCGACACGATCGGCCGCAGCCGGTCGAATTAAAACTTACTGGACGACGCGAGTTCAACCTAATTAGCCCCGGCCGGATCATTAAGCGGGTAAAACGTTGCACAAAGAGCGTATCGGTTGGAGCGTACGTGAGCGAGCGCGGTCAATGCGGGTTTATCGAACGTCGTCGTCGCTCTCTCGCGAAGGAGCCGTCGGAATCCCACGCACGACAACGATTTGTTCCATTAGCATAGCTCTACGTCGTTATCAATTTGTCCGATCGATCGAAGGAGCGGCCGGGAAGGGGGAGAGACTCGCGAAATCGACGCGCGCGCGCGCGATGATATTTCTTCCGTATTCTCTCTCCGATTACGTTGCACTTATAAACGAGAGTCATTACACTCTATATAGCTTTTAAGTAGCGGCGGGCTTTTACATCGCTCTTTCCGCTTACAATCGACCGTCTCTCTTTGAGACGATCGAATCAACTTTTCTCTGTTTCTTTCTTTCTCTTCTTCGACAGATTCACCCGCGACCTTTATTTCGAAACGCGATAAAACGAATGCCGCGACTGACTCAATTTCTCCGAGGAAGTCCGCGAAATGACGTTATTTCGCGAAATTCTTTCTGAAGAAGAACAGAAGTAACTTTTTTTTCTTATCGAAACGACGAAGAAAATCTCTGCATCCCGTGTCACGCGTTCTTCCGATCATGTGGAAAGAATCTCACACTAGGGTGAGCTCTTGATAAGAATTGTTTTTCGAATTTCTTTCGCGACAGTTTAACGTTTTCTCCCCGAGAATTGTAATCGTCTTCTATTCGATCGGGCTGAGTCTTCTCACAGATTATTTCTTTTAGCATTTGAAACCATTCTAATGCCGCGAAAAAAATTCAAAGTCGAAAAACAAGAGCCGCTCTAACGTACACGCGGCAATTCCGCGGAGAAACACTGAGCAAAAGAGCAAAGAACTTAACTTTTTTTATGCCGATCGATCGACGCGCGAATAACGTACGCACCTTACCGGACACACATGCGGAGTGCGTATATAAATCGCAGCCATTAACAAAGCGCCGGTAACATGTTATTGCTTATGTAACGCTTATGTTTCGTGCCGATAATAGTCCGCGCAATCGATCGGAATGAATAATTACCGTTCGATTATCTTGACAAAAAAAAAAAAAAAAAACTACTTACATTTTATTTGCATTTGCGATTACGACTTTGTTTACGTACGTCGCGTTCATTCATCACCATTTCGCGAGACACGAGATGTAAAAAGGCGTGAAAAATCATCGTGTTCGAACGCGACATGTGTTGAATAATTTCTGCGTTTTCTTCAGAAGCTATAAACATTGCGGCAATCGGACGTATTTTTAGTCGACGACGTAAACAAAATGCATTAAAAAAAAAACCCCCAAAGTTTAAAAACGCGCGGAGAGTAAACAAATCCGCGCGCAAACGCGCACGTGTCGCCCCGATGACGGTGTCATCATCGTCATTAGGCGCCATTCCGGGAAAAGAATGTCATGGAAGATTGATTCTGCGGTCTTGCAGTGCGAGAAAACGCGCGCGCGCGTCATTTCTTCTTTGCAAATGCCTTGTGGCTCGTATATATCCTAAATACCAGAAAAAGGTCACGTTCGCGGTGAAGCGTCGAGTTCTGGCGGCCATAATACTCCGCAACATTGTTGGTCAGACGTATATATATATACTCCCTTCTGGATACCCCGCCGCGTATACTTTCACGCCGCGATGAGAGAAGCGGCCGGTCTTTTTCCCGCTCGCGCGAAACAAAGAAAACGAACCACGACCAGGAAACGAACGATTCCCCTTCGCTTCGCGCGGCGTGAGAGAGGCCTCTCGCTTTCGATAAGGGAATTTTTTCCTCAATCTTCCGCGCGCGATAACGACGTCGAAACGATTACATGTATTACAATATAGATACGCGGTGTGTGTTTTGCATTTTTTTTGGAAATGTCACAGTTAACGTTTCGCGCTGGTGTGACGCGAGATATTTCGTAATTAAGATCCTGTTACCTCGTCCGAATATGCGGGAATTCGAAAAATTCGCTGAATCACACTCTTCTCGAATAAATAACGGAATGATATAATCGAACGTGTTCGACGTCTCCATCGCCGCGAAACAAATCGCCACGTGTGCGTGTTTGAAATATATTACATAGAGCACGTCGTCTCCAATACAATTACGTAAAATTTTCGCGCTCTTCCATTTGGAAAGGCCGCCGTTACATTTGTCACAACAAAGTTGTCGCGTAATAATAATTTTCGAGAGATGTGACATTTACGTTGCGTCTTCTCGAGAGAGGTCAATAGCTCCCGGAGAATCCGTTTGACTCGCGAGAGAAGTTGACGAGTGGCGTGCGCATGTATATATGAAGAGTCAACACGTTCGACGTTCGCGTACGAGGTGTACGAGAGTTTCGTTTCATACGGGAGTACGGGACAAGTGTCCGACAACTGAATCTTCGTGAAAGCAGGCAATGTGACGCAGCAGCGAGGCGAAGTTAAAAAATAAATCCTCGCGCAAAAATTCGACGTTTAAAGAATCAATCTCTTACGCGGAAACCAAACGCGCGCGCGCGCGATGAAGATGCTAGGCTTCTACGACGAGTTCGCGCCGCGCGGAAAACACCACGAACTTCGTGGAATTTACACGCGTAAATTGCACAACCCCGCTTGAGATATTTTAATTACATCTCTCGCAAGCCGATTAATCATCGGCGTCGTTTGTTGTCGAAACCTTGGAGTTGCCGAGGTCTTTAAATAATGCATGAAGACAATGTTAACGCGGTGCAGTTATACGCGTCAATCTGCCGTCGGTAAATATATGATTAAACTCCGTTATATAATCCCTTCCTCCGTCGAAGGGTGTAATGGCAAAAGTTTTTGCGACGCGGCGGCTTTTATCACATACCTAATGGAAATACGCGTAATCGCGTATTTATAATAGGCGACGCCGAGACTTATTTGCGGACGCGCTCGCGATTCCGCCCACAAATCCGCTCGAAAACGATACTACACCGAGGAAGCCGGAGCCAGCTGGGTTTATCGCTCGTCCGCCCGTGGTCCATTTCTTCGCGCGGCCTATCTCCATCGCCATTTATTTATTATCACGGTCGCCGCGCGTGCGAGAGACGAGATTACGCGCGACACTTCGCGCACGGCACACATTGTGCGCCCGACACGTATCACCACGCCGCTTTGGTAGACCGTTGAAAGGAAAAAAAAAAAAGAAGAGTCTCGCACAGAACGGCTAAATATATATATAAGATGCTTCATACATAAAAGAGAGGCGAAGGCGCGCGACGAAAACCGTGACGACACGATAAGGAGAACACGAAGGATTCACGGAGCGAGAAGCGCATTGATACGTGCGCGCGCGCGCGAACGTGAAAAAGGATATTCCCATCTTCCCCTTATTTTCTTTTCTTTTTTATTTCACACACCGTCGGGAGATTTATTTCTTGTCTCCTGATATGAAAAGATATATGTATTGTGGAAAGTATTAGACAGAAAGAGGGAATTATTTCTCACAATTATTAAATGTGTCAACAATATGATTTTTGAAGTGATTAATTTCCTCTCTCTTTTCGATAAATTAACAAAAACTTATTACATCGTGACGCACTTCGAGATCTCGGTAAAGGAACGTTGTGGTCGCGTTTTCAGGGCAATTTGAGCCACTTTGACGACATTACGTTAAAATATGAGGAAAAATAAAAGCTATAACCCCGTGCGCTTTTTATTTCGAGAGTTCTCGGCTGCACCTCGCAGTCGAGACGCGAGCGCTTAGGCAACCGAGAGTGAAAATGGATCTAGACGAGCATTCGAGCACTCTCCAGGCGTCCGAGCCGGTTGAGAACGCGCAAATCATTGCACTCTCACCGCCTCGCGATACCAATTCAATCGCCGCGCGCTCGTGATGAGGGAATAAATGGAGAACGATACCTAACACAATAGAATTGCTAAGCAGAAGAAGCCGTATATAAAGTTCCTGAGACTTTTGAAGAGACAACGAAATGTATCACGGGTCAAGCTGTGTATAAGGACGGAGAGTGACAATTTAAAACGAGAGAGAGAGATATCGCGTTCCTATTTTAAAAATAAATGTCCGAGGTATATATTTTTGTTAAAAATATTTGCCGCGCAAATATTTTATTTGCAGGAACAAGGCGAAATGTCTCAATAATCGGACACGTACAAATAGCTGGATATTTATCAAAATTAATTTATTATTAATTTATTAATTATTAAATACGTAAATATTAATCGTTTCAATGTTTCATACAAGTACTTTGTTATAATTATTTGTTTAATAAATATATCCGGTTATCGAGACATTTTATCTCATCCGGTAATTTCTACAAGCCTTTTATGTGCGCGATTGAATCTAATAAAACGCAAGAAGAAAGAGAATTAAGAAGCCTATTGCAATAATCTATTATCGCCTACACACGCACACGCGCGCACAAACGTTAGATTGAACAAGTTTGTTGTCAATGTTCCGATCCACGAGACAGACGATCGGAACGAGTATCGAGTGACTGACATTGTCGAGGAAGTTCAGGGCGCTTGACACAACGCCGATGACGGCATTAACGAGACACTGAAAAATAGAGCGCGCGTCACCGGGAGAGAAAGAGAGAGAGACAATTCGCGCGCGCAATAAAAGAAGAAATCCATCACGTTTGATCAATAAGCGATTCTAAAAACGGTAGCGATAAGAGATAAAATCGTGTGTGATTTTGTTTTTGTCGTCGATTGACGTCGAAAAGAATTCGAATTTATCTACAGGCTAATTAAGTCATCGAAAAATTGATAACGATAATGTGCAAAAATTACGTAACGTACGGAAAAACATATGTGTGTGCACACAACACGCGCAATTCTTTAAAATAAACCAATTACACCGTCTGCCGAACACAAATGTTTAACGCAAACGTTCGCGGAATTTTTACGCAGAACCCGATTATTCCCGGTCGTTCGATCGGAGAGCGCTGAAATTGAAAGTGCGCGCTTCTCGCAGAAAGGTTTCTCTCGTTCACCCGAAGTTGCGTTTCGAGGCGTGCGCGCGACTTTTCCAACAAATGGTCGCAAGTCAGACGATGCAATCGCCACGGTGGATCATGCGACCTCGCAGGATCCACCGATGTGGGACACACGGGCACTTTAGCGCGGCCGTCCGCCACTTCGATAAGAATAATACACGCGGAGAGGACCTTGACAGAGGCGCGGCCCGCTCCTCCTCTCACGGAGAGCGAGCGACCAAGAGAGAAGTCGCGACGTTTCTTCTTTCAACGCTCGATATATCCGAGAAACGAATTTTCCCAGATGCGATCGGCGGCGGTGCGGATTTCAACAGCGAAGGGAACGCGCGCAATCGCGTTCCGTGACGCAACGAAACGACGCGACTTGCGAAATAACCGTAAAATAGATGCAGGAAAGGGACAGTATAACGTTTTAACGACGCGACGCCATCAGGTGAGAGTCGCCTGATCCGCTGAAAAATTTCTGCGGATTATACGCGCGCACAAAGACCGATTCAATTATGCATCTTTACCGCTAGTAACGTGTGTGTGTGTATGTGCGTGTTACGCGATGATATATGTTTCGAGAAATTTCATGCGCGAAGTCTTCCGGGATGGAGATACAAGAAAATTATCTTCGCTGACAGATTAAAATCTCATAAAAAAACATTTAACACACACCTCGATAAAGAGAGAATTAAGATTACGGGAAACTTGAATTTCTACATGAATATCGCGCTTTCTTTTTATTCGACTGTACGAGCGGACCTTAGGCGGGAGATATTTAATATCAACGACTTCAAAGATGAGCGCTGCTTGAAAAAAACTACGTAAAAGAATCTCGGCCCGTCTCTGTCGTCGCTTTTATAGGTCGAATTCAACCGCGAGGAAAATATTTCAGTCACGTTGCGTGCGGGGAAGAAAAATAGCGCGCGAATAAGGAGGAAGATTTTTTTTTTTAAAAAAAGGTAAAAAAAATCGAGAGAAAAAAATGGCGAAGCAATACGCTCACGCATCCGATTTGCCAATCACAAACGGGAGAGATCGGTTATTGCTCAGGCGGGGTTACCACGTGCATGCCACGTCTTGGTACGCGCCGTGAAACCTTGAAAACCAACCGCATTCCTTTTGCAGGGCTGAACTAGAGCGTTCTCGCGAGTCGCTCGAGCGAGCTCCGTTTTCCATCGGAGATCGTAAAACGTTTTACGAACGAATCTCGCGGCGAGATCTCAACGAGGTTGCGAATCAAGCTGCGTAAAAAGCTGTTAATTAACTAATTAACGAGCGCAATTTTGTGTTGAGAACTTTCCACATGAAAATTCTCGCGCGCATCAACAGCACGACGCGAGTTTGCACTCGAGAATACACTCGCGTACGTGGTTCGCGAATGCGATACATCGATTTTCGAACGGAAATCCTCGCGGCGTTTTGAATCAAATCTGGAGTTTCGCGTCAACCGGACCCGCACCCGATTCTGCATCACAAAAGGAGACGGGAGGAGGCAGAAAAGAAATGCATCTACGCGAAGGAGACACGTTTCACACGCGTGAGACACGTGATCGCGATCGATGGCGAAACCGCGGACGGTATAAAGAAATAAAATAAGCGTCGGCCATCAAGGCCGGACGAGAAAGACGATCGAGAAAGAGGATATAGGCAGGAAGGCGCGCGCGAAGTAACAGGAGCAGAAGGAGAGAGAACGAGAAAGAGAGAGGGGAAAAGAGAGAGAGAAAAAAGAGAGGCATTTGTGATAACGCAATTCAAGACTGACCACTTTCGGGGCCGTTTTTCGCTCGACATTCACCCGGTCGCTCGTAATTGGCCGCGAGTCAGACCGCCGAGGTCTCTCTCTCTCTCTCTCACCCCGCTCTCCGCCGTATTTAGACAGACATTAATTATTCACTTTTACCTTAGACGGCCGTCACCTGTTTCGAACGCCCGTTTGTGCCATGCACCTTACGTCTTACTTCGACGTTCCAAATATACTCGGTGTCCCGAATTCACCTAAGCTCCTTCCCGAGACCAATTAGACGATACAAGCATTGTGACAACTTGTACAATCCGGGGTGGCTTTTTGACGATTTTTTTGTTTATCGATTTAGAAGGAAAAGTTGGTGTTATAGAAAAGTTGACGTTCGCTTCAGAGTTAATTGGCCTCCCTGGACTGTACAGGTTTAAAAAGCGGAGATCGAGATAACCGCAATAAAATTTTAATAATTTGGAACGCGCATAAATCTCTGTGTGAAATAATTTGTAATAAATCTTCAATGAAATTAAGTTATAAATTCTCGATTTGCATATGTCAGACTCGGACGACATTTACATTAGCAGCAACAATACCGTTTCTCTCAAGCGTCGCGCGCAACGACGTAATTCATGTCTTTATGTTGTAATTTATGTCGTCGTGCTACGGAAAAAAAAAAAATTAAGACACGTCTCAAGACCTTCGTCAACCCGATCGGTCAGTTATTCTTAAATAACTTTCGTCGAACGACTGAATTATTATTGCAATTTCGACATTTTGAGAAATCAGACTTTTTGAAAAATCCATTTCGACGAAAATTACACGTTGAAATTGTGTCTTTCTTATCTCGCTCGTACTTACATTTCGCGTGAGGATAATTTAATCCCGACACAAATTTGTTTTTATCTCGGTAAAAGGGAGTGTACATTCATACCGACGAGGGGGAAAGGAAGCGAGAAAATGAACTTTTTGAGTGATAAAAAATAACAAGGCGAGCGGCGGCGAGACGAACGGCGAGAAGAGACCACAGCTGTCTCGGACAAGTGAGTAATGGCCGAAGAAATAAAGAAAGTCACCGGGGGGAATGGAGACGGCAAATACCAATCGCGCGGCGACGTCGCACTTTGCGTGAATAATGAAAAAACAAAAAACAAAAAACAAAAAAAAAAACTAGATAAAAACGGAATGTGCGAGATATACTCGCGCTTGTCCCAATAACGTAACGCGTGACGAAACATGAGACGTAAAAGCGAGAAAAGAGATCGTCGATGTGGCGCGTTAAATTGAACGTGTTTTGCGATGTGAAAAGAAAACGCGAGCAAGAAATGAGCAAAGTCTCCGAGACGTCTCCCTCTCTTGTCTTACGTCAATAAATAAATTCGATCGCGGACATGACGAACAAATTGCCGCTCGAATGTACGTCGTCGGTCGTGTATTGGCGAGCAATTTATCAAAACGAACCTTCAACGAAGCGGCACAATGACAAATGTACGCGGAATCTCTGGGAAGTTAATCCGCGCGCGAGACTTGACGTATTTTTCGACGTTGTTTTTCAACGATATGTACATACAGTTTTTAAAATTCCAGTTAATTAAAGTCCGAAATAAAACAACACGCAGAGAAGCGGCATTAAACATTAACGCGCTCTTTTTCCCGAAAGAAACATTGAAGAGGAAACTAAGTGCAATTTAAAAACTCGACCGAAGTAATTCGAGTCGCGCCGATAATACCCTCGCGACTGCAGATGAAAATGAAAAATTGCGAGCACTTGAGAAAAGAAAGGAAGGAAAATGTCAACGTGCTCGACTTTGCAAATACGTGCCGCTTTATAGGCCGTGAGTACCCTTTTTTGTGTTAAAATTCAACGACGCGCGAGAGTCTTAAAATTACCGACTTTAATCGTCTCTCTTCTTGCTCTCGAAAATACGCAATTAACGTAATAACGATTTTCGCGAGAGAGAGAAAACGCAAAAATGAAGAGATCGCACTTGACTCGCCGGCAATTGCGAACAAAGAAGAAGGGCGCCACAGGTGCTCAAGAAAGAAGAAAAAGAACATCGGCATCAGTGGGCGAGGATGTATTACACACACGCTTTCACGATGAAACGCACACATACACACACGCGAACGACGGAGATTTTAATGTCAAGGAAGACGTGCGCACCGCCCGCCGGTTTTGTAACAATACGAACGTGGGCTAATCGCGATGTAGATATATATATATATACACGCAGTAGCGAATAACTGCGTGTCGTGCGGCGCAGTTGCGAATATATCGGCGTTATCCTGTCTGTGTCTGCGTGTGTGCGCGCGCGCGCATTCTGGCTTTATCGTCGCCCCACATTCGTGAACTTGGCAGACACACGACTTGTATTCCGACGAATCAAGTTTTCCGAACGTGAAAACGGTCTCGCGAAGTATCTTCAGATGTTAAACAAATAATTGCACAAAGTTCTGTTAGTGTTAAACTAAGAGAAATTAAGACCTTTGAGAGCCAGCGCTCATGAACGCGAAATGTTGTTAAAATGTAAAGTAACACACACTGCAATTTTAATTAGTTTTTTTAATTCGAAGATCTGCATCAGATATTTTTATATAAGATTTCTCTCTCGCTTCGAATTTTTTGCTCGTTTGTTGCAAAATTATTGCATTTTTTTTTCATCGCTTTTGTCTACTTACGGTATTTTAATTATATTCAGATGAAAATTTCAAAGAGAGCTCAACGAGTTTCGAAAAAACAAACTTTCCGGTTTATTTCGGATTTTAATGAGCGAACTGTGTGAATAACAAAGTAGTTTCGTGAACACGTCGCAGCCGCACACACACACATCGTAGCTATTATTCAATACGAAAATTCCAAAACTTGACCTTCGACAAGCCGAACAACGTCGTTTAAATTGACGTCAGATTATTGGAATGAAAACACGATGTAAACCCGATCCACGCGAAGAAGCTGCTGAAAGGACGATCGAACGAACTTGTTGAAGCTGTTCCCGACCGCGCGCGGGTAAGATTATGTAATATACACAAAACGAGATTAAAACCCTGTTTATGTGAAAATTTTCAAAGTCATTCAATTAAATATATTTTATGCAACACGAGTTTCGTAACGAGAAGTTGCGCAAATCCCGATCATCTCAATTTAGCCGTCAATTTTCAAATAAAGTCGCAGAGAAATACAAGTTTGTGTAATAAATATTACCAACTAAAGTAGAAGTATTAAATTGTTTTTTTTTTCTTTTTTTTTAATACAAACACACACCAGAGTAACATGTGTTTCGTAAATTAAACACCTGCTTCGAAATCTCCGTACGAAGTAATCTGGTAATTCCACTTCGGGTCTCGACGCGATATTTGACTCTAGAGATAATTAAAAACTGGAACGTGCCACACACACACACACATAAACGGCACACTTGCTTATTTAATTTAACGAACGACGCGTGACGCCGCGGCTGGGATTCGCACAATATATACGTACGCACGGGATTCTCGGGGATAATAAAAGCGATGACATATATCCAACCAGATGAGAATCGGATCTGCGGCACGTGGTTGCAAATGGAGCTTGCACAACTCTCTCGCGCGCATATCGCGGCTGATATTTTCGAGAAGCATAACTTCTTATTACGCCCACATCACCAAGTGTAACGTCACGGCGACGCGTCGCGGGCAACAAATGACCCGCTCGATCAAACGTACGACGTCGTCTCCCGCCATTGTTTGGCGTTGGATATAATCCGGTCGAACGACTCCGGCGCATTGTCGCCCGCGCCCGAGAGAGTCGTCGGGTGTTGTATTGAGCTTAATATGCAAAGAAAAAGGTTACGCGCGCATCATGAATGATCTATTAATAATCATGAATAGACACACTTCGGAATTAACCGCGCGCGCACAGCTACTGAATCCGCTCACACGAGTAAATGCGCATATACACAGGGTTGCATTCCGATATTCACTACTGCGCTGTGAATATCGCAGTTCCAAAATACACGCTGTAAAAGCTTTCGACGAATTTTTGTGAGAGCTTGTGACGTCAGAGATTTTGTCGTTATTTCGCGCTTTTGTTATTGCGGCTCGCGAGATGGATAAAGCATTCGCAATAGAAAGATGGTGGCGAATCCCATGTGGGGAAATAGTATGCATGTTTAATAAGCGCAGAAGCTAGATTATCATTTTTACCATTTGTAAAATTTACAAATAATACAAATACAATGTATTTTTCTCTTAATATGCAATCTATAATTTTTAAACATCCGAGTCTCCATTTTATATTTTATTACACGCGTGTGTTCGCGTATAGATAAAAGATTTGTTATTTATTTTACATCATATGTTGAGAAAAAAATGTTTTTCGAATTTATCATCCGCGAAACAAAAGATTTCGAGCAATTTTTGAAGCGCTCTCGTGATATCGAACAATTTTTCTTCAAAAATATTGATAAAAATTTATCTTCCTCGACCGATCATCCGATACAGACGAGTCAAACATTTTTTACTACTTGAGATAAAAACCCGGAAAAAAACTCTTCATACGTGAACAAATTCTATATGTAATTAAATATAATTTCGATATAATGACACACGAAATTAAGACGATCACGCGTGCGATATTGGACTTACGTAATCGCACGTCACCAGATATAGAAAATTCGTTCGCGTATGTGAGAAACTTTTTTTTTTTCTCCCCCGAGAATTGCAGCTGTCAACGCCATTATCGGTTACGCTCAATGTTTGTCCGACGGTTTCGCAGCAGAAAGTGCGGGCTGCGAATGTCGTTCCGTTATAAAGCAGAAAAAGCACTAGAAAGCAATTACCGGAACGCATCGGACGGCATTGCTTTATGACGTCACGTTCTCAGCACTGACAGTGAATATATCGGAATGCGGCCCAAGTAATCACGGAGTTTTCCGTTTCATTCACGCGACAACCATTCCGACTCGATCTTCTTTTGTTTTCGACAAAACGAGTGTCGCTCAATTTAACCTTCGCAATGTCTGATCTAAAAGAGTCTATCATCATGTGCTCTTTGAAAGTTGAAGTTTATTTTTATTTCTCGTAAATTATTTCAAGTTCTTCGTTACTTTGTTTTTTTGCGATACCAATTCAGTCTGCTTTTTACAAGATAAACCTGTTTGATTCTCGTTAATTATTCACATCAAAATTGGCACGTATAATTAAATACGTTAATTAAACTTCCCTTTCCCTAGACTCCATCAGGCACAGACATGTAGATACACAATTCTCGCCAGACATTGCAAAGTGTAATACACTTGGAACGAAAATCAATTTCTACACCGTATACATATGTTACATCACGCATGTATAATCGTTATCAACTAATCATAGCTATTTTCGAAGCTTCCGCCATTGTGTTCGAAGAGTCCGAGAGTGTATCTAATGTAAACGTCACGTGTTTAATTACAAAGCGTAGATAGTGAAAGTGCAAAGTCCGAGTTCGATCGAACTTCGAATCGTGGATTAAGGTGGCGTTTTCGCGCGCTGGATCGGCAAACAAAAAGTGTTGGGTGTGAATTCTCTCTCCCGGAGAGAGAGAGAGAATGCGGCGGCATTGACGAAGCTGTAAAAAAAAAGCTGAAACGATAATTGTTCGAATTACGCGAATTTACGACGCAAGCGCGTAGATAAATAAAACGCGCGCTGGAAATACGTCGCGCGCGAAGATACACCGATCGTAAAATTGTCTATCTGTGAAAATACGACGGACCTCGTGAACTTTGCGCGCGCGCTCGCTCGCGAATATTCAGTACGAATTAAATTTCGAGGAAAAACGAAAAAAATTCAAAGTTCAAACGTCACATTTTTATCTGTCGCGCGCGAGTCACGTCGCGTGAAACATCTGAAGTCTCATTTCCAAGTCTGAAAGTTTAACGACCACACGATTCGCATACGTTTCCTCCGTGACTTTGCGGGCGTAGCTGTGTGTGTTATTCAATCGGTTAAAGCGCGATATATATACCGGAAGCTCGAAAAAAAAAAAACTCGATGCACATCGAAGAGAATGGCGAAGCGCGGAAAAATCCGAAGAAAGGAGGAAGTTCGCGAGAGTGAAAGGCGGGTCCCGTTTAAGTGCGAAGATTATTACCGGGGAAAAGGGGGCCGGGCGCGATTGACGAGCACGTCACGTTCCGAATTGACGACGTTCCCACTGTGCCGGGAACACAATTAGAGCAACATGAGAAAAAAAAATCGATTGCAATGACTCACGAACGCCAGTAAGAAAAAAACCGAGCGAGTCGTTACGCGCTCGAAAGACGGAAATCGAGCGGATAGTTTATAAATGAGAAAAACGTCTGTGTGTGTGTGTGTGTGTGAGTATGCAATGCGATAAATCCGATCAGCTGACATCGCAGCACCATTTTGATATCTGCGAGCGGAAATTCGGGTGAGCAACAGGGTCAAGAAGAAAAACGTCGGGAATGCATCATCGTAATGTCGATCTCTCGCGCGCGCGGTGGAGATTCGCGAAGAAAGGAGGAAGTTGTCCAGAGTGAGTGAAAGGCGGGATCGAGAAAACTTCTCAACGTCGAGGAGATTTATAAACGCGAACTCCGCGACGCACGTGCACACACACACACACACACACACACATACGCGCGCGCGTAGCGTATCTCTCTTTCTCGTCGCGCACGTAACATACGTCCGCTGTATCATCTCGCTCGTGTGCGTGTGCGTGTAATGTATATGTACGTCGCTCTTTAATAGGAATCGTAATACAGTGTGACCGGAATAAAGCCGGTTCCGGACGATGCGTTCGCTCGCCGAATACTCACCGGGACGAAACCGATGTGACGTAACGTGTGTTCATCGCGCGAACAAAAGCCGATTCATACACACAGGACACACATTTTGCATTCATTCACGGATATTTCACGGATAAACGCTCTGTGCGCCGTATTTTTCAGCGGAAGTGTTTTAACCCTCGGAGGACGTACCCTTCTCTCGGAGAACCGTGACTGCGTTATTTCTCTCTGACCCGTTTAGTATTTCACGGAATGATAAAATTTATTTTTCTGTTTTTAATGTATTTTTTTTTAGATGTTTCCTCTTTTTGTATCCAAAGAGTTTTTCCCCGTTAATAAATAAATAAACTCTCTTCGCACAAAAATAACATACTAAATATATATTTTATTTTCTTGACATTTGTTGAGTTATTATCTAAAAATATTATTATTTATTATTATTATTTATTTATTATTTTAAATATATTTATTTTCATAAATTACGCCGAACTATATACCTTAAATATCTATCGAGTCTCGGAGCTGACCACCGCTAACAAAGGATTAATATGCGAGAAGAGATGATCGAGAACTAATTTATTTGTCCTCACACAATGTGATGCGACCGAGTGCGAGTAAAAATGTCGCGCTAGACGACCAACACGCCGCGCGCAATTCGCCCCTCGAATGTACGTCACTTGAATTAAATTGAGCTTTCGTTCTTGCGCGAAACAACCTGTTGACTACGTAATCGGAGATGCGACGTTACGGGCGTGTGATGTGTATTTGCGCGCTGCATCGCGTTTAAGGTTCTTGACAAATCTGCTTAACATTCCTTCGACATCTCCCACAAACAGCTGACACATAAATCGACACAATGTTATCTATCTCCGTGCAAACAATGTTAAAACGATTAAGAGATTCTGGCGCAATAATTCCGCTCGCGCTTTAGCCGGCGTTTGCGCGCGCGCGAGCGTCGTCGACGGTAGGAAAAAAAAAACACTCACGCGCAGAATTTCATTCCGGTGGAAATCTGCTCTCCTAAGTCACGTCTGATTTTTTTCGTCGAGCGTTATTCCATTCAGACGGTGTCTCGAACGGTACACGCGCGATATACGTCAAAGTGAAACCAATAAATCAGGCCATTTTTTTTTTTTTATATTGTCCCCCTTCGTTCACGATTTCTCGCCGTGCGAAGCGAGAAAACGATTTCGCGAGATCGTAAATCGTCATTTACGCTCCGACGTGCGTCGTCGTTTTTTCCCCTCGCGAGGAAGGAACGCGCGAGCGGAAATGAAGCACAATGCAATTTAATCCACGCTGATGCCAAGTTTGCGCTCGGAGAGACAACGACGCGCGTTATTCGTCACAACAGTCGTATAAAATGTTAGCTGAGCGATTAGCTGTTAATCTCAGAGTTTTCTGTATCCCGCAAACAATACGCCCGTTAATTGGCCAATTAGCACGGGAAGATAGCGCGTTGTCAACTTGAAAATTTCTTAGAAAGTGTGAATCTCCACGCGTTCAAATTACATACTTCCAGATATGTACGCGGCGGAGTTCTAACGACACAAGTAAATTTTCCATTCATACAAAAGATAAGACGAGAAAGACATCTCGGAACGGATATTTCCGATTTAACAATAATAATAATTAATCGAACGGACGGCGTCTGACGCGCTTGCGTGCACTCACTCGCGACACATCCTCCTTTCCTGATAGCGCGTTATAATTATTTCATTACCGAGCCATTACCGAGAACGCTCGTTAAAGATGCGATAACAAACGAATTGACGTGCACGCGGATTGCGCCGTGTGTTTCGCCGATTCTCGTTTGCAACTTGCAAATGAGACATATGCCAACCTTGACTGACTTTTTCCGCGAAGCAATCAATTCGCAAGAATCATCTGCGCATATACGACTGACACACAATCTGGCGTCTTCGTAAATTATTTCTTTCCTTTTTTTGCACTTTAAACATCGGTGATTATCGAAAGCAAAAAATAAAAAAAAAAAAAGTGCTGTTACTATGAATGAATTACACGCGCTCGTTGTGTGAGCGAGTTCACGAGTTCACGAGAGTGTTTGTTTTCGAGAAAGATTCGCGCAACGTGGCGCACAACGGGAGGCATCATAAGCTAATTTGGATCGCGGAGTGAAAGTAAACCGCGCACACACAAAGGGAACCACCGGTCTCTCTGTGTCTCTCTCTCTCTTTTTCTCTCTCTCTAATTATTCCAGAACGAACGAGGAAACGTTGGTTTCGCGCGCAAATACCGAATTAAAACTGCGCCAACGACGTAATCGATAATCTGTCGCGCAATTTTCGTTCGTCGAACAATAATCGCTCACTCGAAAATTTATTTTCGCATCGTTTGTCAAACTTGTCCGCCAATTGTTTGCATTCGTTTTTAACGAATATATTTCGACTTTTAAATATCACACGATGAATTTTTAGAATAATTATTAAAAAATTAACTGCCAAGCGTGCTTGCGATATTTCTCTCGTTGTTCGAAAATCGCTCGTGAAATTAACACTTGCGAGCGTCGAAATTCCGGAAGGCAAAGTTACGACGTGCGTTACGTCACGTCTCATATCGAAAGCAAGAAAAACAATGCGAATTTCTTCGAACGATCGTTCGCCGGTGTTCCGGTCTATTTTTGCGTAGGTGC
This sequence comes from Pseudomyrmex cubaensis, assembly GCA_014825685.1. NCBI lineage: Eukaryota > Metazoa > Arthropoda > Insecta > Hymenoptera > Formicidae > Pseudomyrmex > Pseudomyrmex cubaensis. The sequence continues at coordinate 101,284 of QVOA01015708.1, forward strand.
ATCGACACGTAGAAGCCTCCGACGCGAAAAGTTCCGCTCGAACTCGACGTGAGACAGACAGAGACGGGAAAAGATTCGGAAAAGGTCGCGCGCACGCGCGCAGCAACGTTCTAGAAAGAGCGCGAGCCGTTCGACCGCGCGCGAGGCGAATTTCTCCGATTTTCGAGATCGCTCGCGTGTTCGTCCCATCGTTGATTTCTGCCATCGAGTTTTTATCTTTTTCTCCCGTTACGAGTGACATCGAGCGCGGCTACGATCGCGACGATCTCGCTTGCGTGCAAAAATTCGCGAAAAATTCCAATTAAAAACAGCAGGTCGCAGAACGCGAAACTCGCTTTTGTTCGGATTTTCGAGCGTTTCCCGTTTCGGACTCGCCGAGTTCGCGAAAAAATACAACACGGGGGGGAGCACGGCGTAACATATGGCGAACGAGATTAACGCGATGTATATGAAAGCGTTCGATACTTACGACGTATACAAGCTTCCTTCTCCTTGTTGTCGTCGGGACACTAAGGCTCACAGCACGTTTCACTGAATCTTCTCAGAAGTCGGTGTTCGTGCGTGCGTGTGTGCGTGTGTGTCTGTTTACGTACGTAGAGATCCGGTCCTACGGGTAATATCGCCGTGAACGCCCCGGCTTAGATCGCACTAGCCGGCTGGCTTGCGTATCTCGCTCCGTACGGGAAAACAGAGAGAGAAAACGAAACGCCGATATATATGTATATACAGAGAGATGCGCGCCGATGGAGCACTGCGGTCGAAAATTCGCGCGCGTCACCTCAGGGGACCGCCGCGTTTCGTACGCAACGAAAAGAAAAAACGAAAAACACCGCGCGCGAGAGAACTCGTCGCTTGTTTTCTTTTTCCGCGTCGACGAACGGAATCTCGCGGAGCGATGCGGAGAGACAGATCGAAAGAGGAGTCTCGCCGCCCGTCAACTGGCCGACGGGCAGGCCAGACAAAGTCGGAGTAAGGTTTCTGTGCTCGTAGAGAGCCACGGGAGCCGGCGCGCGCGGGGTTCACCCACCGACTTCCTGTCGCGCGGTGCTCGTCAGTCCTCTCCGCGAATTGCCGACAACTGAGGGGAATAAACCCGCTTCCCGATGCGCGAAAGCGAAAAGAAAAACGAGAAACGTACGTGCGTGCGCTGTCGGAACAACGAAGTCAGCAGTTTAAACACATGAAACGACACCACAAATCGCCACGGCGAACCAACTGACACTGACAGCACCGAGTATACCTCGAGCGCGCACGCATCCCCCACCTCCCCCACTACGCGCAGAGTGACGTTTCCCCCCTCCTGACGGGTCGATCCCACCCTGTCGCCGCTGCCGCTGCTGCTGCTGTTGCTGCTCGCGGCGACGGCGACGACGACGGCAACGACGACGACGACGACGACGCGGCCGTCGCGGTGTCCTCGTCCCCGCGTGACGACGCCGCCACCGCACGCGCCCACACACATGATCTCTCAAGCGAGCGCCTATCATCCGATCTCGTATAAATGTAAAGTACCAGATACAACGCGGGCTGAGAAAAATCATCGGAGAAACACAGCGGAGGCGAGAAAACAGCCGGCCGGCGAACGATAAAGAGTTTCTCCAAACCGCGACTTCTTTGTCGAGTTTTATTTATTTTTTTCTTACGCATCTCAACAATAACGCGTGAAAAACCTCGTGCGAGGAACCCAGCGATTTTCATTTTTCTTCGCGCGCGCGCAGCGCACTTTCCGCCGCTCCGCTCCGTGGGATCGCGGATGGGAGTCCGAAAGAGAGAGTAGGCTACGGCGTGCAATACTCCAGTATTGCGCGATCGATCGGTGTGCACCGAGACTCCCCACTCTCCTCTCCCCGCGTGAGTTTCCGGTGTGGCTGAATTATCGTTCCTCTCTTTATTTATTATTTTTTTCTTACGGACATTTGCGTGGACATTGAAATACCATTGTAGAAAATTTTTCTCTCCGAAATTTCGACGGACTATACGTATTGCACTTTTTCCTTAATCTCGAATTACTATGCGATTGAAGAGTTTTTGAGGAGAGTTAATCGATTCTAGCGCGCGCGATATTAGAATATAAATTCTGAGATACGCGAACGAGCGCGCACATTATGCACAATGTTGCGACGTTCCTATCTGAGATCTTACGTAACAGCCGGATCAATTACTTGTGCCTATAAGTGGGACAACTTCGACTCGTTACACGGCCTTGTTTGCGCTCTTTATCCTCGAAATTGTTGCTGTTCTCGAATAGCATCGCCTCCTCTCGATTCTACGCGGCGCGCCGCTGCGTTTCCGACGCTGGTATCTAGAAACGACCGCACGACCGGATATCAAAGAGCTTACGGCGTCCTCGCGATTTAACGGATTAAAATTAAAATAAAAAGCGCCTTTGGAGGACAATCTCTCCCGAACGGCAATTGTTTCGGAATCTCGTTGATTTTTTTTTGTGGTTTTCTAGACACGCCGCCGGACGCTCCTCGCGATGATGCACTTGCAATACACCCGGAGTGTGCTACTCGGACATTACCCCCCCGCTGCGCGCGCGAAATACCCGCAAATTACCCCCGCGCGATAATAACCGTAAATTTGAATAAACGCGCGCGGGGAATATCCCCGGCGGGCGGGCGGGCGTTTCGATATCGCAAGAGAGAAAAAGTGTTAGCAATAAGTTTCGGTAATAAGACAACGAGCGGGTATATGAATGAGGGCCATGTGTGCACATTAAACTTGGAAGAGATACCCTCGGCTGTACTAACGGAGTCGGTCAATAAAAAGGTTCAAGGTGTGTCGTCTGAAATAAAATAATTACGCAATCAATCGCGCAAACGCGCGTATCTCTTCTCTCTCTCTCTCTCTCACACACACACAGGTGTCGAGATAATGAGGTAAGTATGGTAATTGTAAATGGGATCTCGTTTCTGTTATTAATGAATCAGTTAACCGGAGCAACCTAGAGGTGAATGTACACCTATTTTAACCGCATCTTTCAATTTAACGGATGTTTGAAAAACCACGTTTTGCTCGTTAGTTTTAATTTCTCTAATATATTTCGACAATTAATTAAAGAAATCTTTGCAGCTCTCGGCTACAATTTTTAATATTTCAACGTCAACATTCGGGAACGATAAAGCATCTCAATAATTTCTGTAAAACTTTTTTAAGAAATCTGAAATCCGTCATCTTGACGGATTTGCTTGTTCTAATGTCAATAAAAAACTGAAAGAAGAAAATAACAAGAACAATTACGCGTAAAACAAGAAAAAAATGATCGACTCCTCGCGTATGATTTATCGCGCGCTGCTTGTGTAATTATATCGGTTTCACACCTGATGCCTCGATCCTTCTCGCGCGGGAACTAACAAGTAGACGAGGGAAAAATGCGTTTGGAGGACACCCCGCGGAAACGAATTGTGGCCACGCTTGAAGTAGGGGAGACACACGTTAATCTTCATTTAATATTATTTCCGGATCGAGTGCGCGCGCGACTCGCAGCGTGTGTGTAAGAACAAATTTATTAAACTCGCGACAGAATTAAAGCACTTCGGAAGTGCCGTTCGGAGGGAAAAAAAAACACAGCCCTCACAGTAGGGGTCTCTCTCTCTCTCTCGAGGACATTTTTAGGTCAAACAGTTATTGCAGGTTATTGACTTGACATCAGATCGTTACTTTCACGTCACAGTGTTGGTCGCGTCGGTGCTTTCAAATCGAAACCGCCGGTTAATCTATTCTCGGACGCGCTATACTGCGTCGATGTAACAATCCTGCCATTCATCGTTAGGCAGAAGAATGTAAGGGAAGCAATGATATGCATTTTTCAAATGTCCGCGGATCGATACGTGCGCGCGCGCGCGCGCGTCTTTGCAGTGTGTGAAAGAACAAGTTGTATATAAAAAAGAAAAAAAAGATCATAGATCATAGAATAAATCTCTTTAATCGCTCGTACAGTAAACGCGTACACGTTTTTTATTTATGCAACGCGCAAACGGGCGAGAATGAATGAGATTTAAATAGCGCGAGCTTTCAGTTCGCGGTACACACATGTACACATATGTACGTCTCTCTTTCTCTCTCTCTTTTCACCGTAGTTATTATATGGTATAATCTTTAACTGCCGCGCGGCGCGCGATGAGCGGCAAAAACTTCTCATTATCTCGCGCCGGGTTGAGAAGCCCCGGCGCACGTATTCAATTTGTAATTTACACGATACCAGAGCGCCCGCGCGCGCACACACACACACACACACACACGTACGGTGAATTACACCTGCGGCGGTAACTTCGCACCGCGGTTAATAAAGCTTTCAGAATAGAGTGCAGAGAGCGGGAAAGCAGAGCTTTAGCTTAAACCGTAAGCTTTAATTTTGATATCCACAAGGTCTTTGATAATGTTACACGAGCGCGCAATCGCTTCGTCGAAGAAAACTGAATCAGCTGATCAGCCGTGGTTTTTCTCTCGAGCGAGATACGTGTAATAACATATGTCTGACGAGCTCTCTCTCTCTCTCGTTGCCGCGTTCTCACGAACGCACACGAAACCGGAGTAAACTCTTCGCACTCGACAAAACGCGATGATTTCGAAACGGAATTTCGTCGTGTCAATAAGACGACGGAAAGCAAATCGTCGCGATAAGATCGAGTGAGGAAAACAACAGTCTGTTAACCTTCGCAAGTTGTGTTCGCGGTATAGACAGATCTCACGGCTGAATAGGTCGTTGTTGTCAAATTCGAATTTCTGAAATAAATGGAAAGTCAAGTAGAAAGTCAAGAAAAACATTGACAAACTTAATTTTAATTAGTATAGCGCCATTAAATGCGCTGAAATGGATCTGAAATCGTCGCGATAAAAAGAAACCAGTTCCCTTCGTTATAACCTTCCCTAAAGCTGTTCCGCGGCTGATAAGTTTCGCGGCTGAACAGACACTGCGACGGTCGTTTTACTGTCAAATACATTATTTTTGAAAATAACCGGAAAGTCAAGAGGGAGGAAAAAATAACAGGAAGAGATCGAGAAATAACAAGAGTAGAAAACTCAACTTAATTTCTGTTTTTAAATCAAACGTCGACAGTTTTTTTAATCAATTGTTGAGATTGGACGTGAAATGGACCCGAACAGCTTGGAAAGCTTGGGAATTCTAACGCGACTCAACGGGACGTTCAAATATTGAAGCAAACGATCGTGAAATTCAGCCGCTAGAATCCAACGACGACGTGCGCCGGGGCACAAACGCGCAAAACCCGAGAGACGGAGGAGAGATAGCGTCGTCGTCGTCGTCGTCGCGCTCGGACAGCGCGAGCGAAGTGAAGGTGTTGATGACGTAATGTGCAACGGCGGCAACTCGCGATTCGCGCGGTGAAGTGGAGAGTTACTCGTGACTCGCTGCGCGCACTTTAGAGAAAGAAAGAGAGGAGAAATCACAACGGAGGGAAAAAGACCGAGAGCGAGAAATACGCACAAGCGCAACAACACACGGCGTGCAACAGCACACGCTGCGCTCTGCGCCGTCGCTTGGCGAGCGACCGTCAAGGACGTTTGCGCTCAGTTTGCTGCGCGCCGAGAGAAAGAAAATTGTCTCTCTGAGCGGGACGAGGAAAGAACGGAGATACAGAACGGGCCCGAGAGTGAATGCGCGTGTGTGACGGAGAGAGAAACGCGAGAGGGAAGCGGGGCAGATCCGTGAAAAGAAGAAGGAAAGGGAGAGAGAGAGGGAACGAGATGAAGATAGACGCGGATCGTCGAGAGAAACATAGTACGAGGAACTTCGAATGTGTGTGTCTGCTGCATGTACGTGTTGCTCTTTCTCGGGAGGGATCGACGAATTCGAACCTCTCGATCCCCGGCCTCGAGCGGCCTTGAACATGTCGTCAGCGACTTTTGCCGGAGAGCGACCGGCAAGATCAATTTCCAGGGCGCGTTTTCCCGAGAGCCGCGTGCGTAGACCAGAGTCGCGAACGTTCGCTGTCTCTGTTCGCTCGATGTACGCACAACAATGGACCCGCGTAACGCGCGAGATAACGCACAAAGACGCGTCATTAACGCTTCATGTATCGCGAAATTTGTAACACGAGCGTTGAGTGACGCTCGGCGAACACAAACGCAACACGGTCGAGCGAGATTAATATTATTCGCCGTTCCAGTTGGCTTTTCGCTCGTCGGTTCGACCGACGACGGCCGCACATCGCACAACATTGTTACATAATAATCATTATTGCATTTATCGGAAAAACTCGACGCACACACTCGGCCCCACCCCCCTCCCGCGGTCGCGCGTTCGTCATTTACACGAGGCGCGAGCGATAATTTCTGAAAGATTGAAAACAAAAAAGTCGCAGGAACGATTCTTCGTCGAAACAAAAAACGAAATTACACTCGAGTCAAAATTTTGCTCTTTTTCCCCCTCTTTTTCTCAGAGCGAGACCGCGCATTTTCTTAAAACCACACGACCCGAGACACGGCGTTTTAGCAGCCCACTTTTACTCCGTTAGAAGAGTCCGGCCGTTCGTCGTATCAAGGCCATCGTGTTTAGCGATCAAAGCCCCGAGATCACGGGGCTGTGTCTCTGATTACGAGGGAGAGAAAGAGAGAGAGAGAAAATCCAGCAGATCCCTCTCATCGGATCTCAATTGAAATTGCAACGCGCGTAGTAGCCGCATTGATCTTCCCGTCTGTCGCTTGCCTGATATTTTCTGCGCGCGAAGTTTCCGGACCATTTACTTTTTGCGTCTCGTCGCGTTATCTCAAAAAGCATTCCGCGTATTATTTTTTTTTTTCTAAATTTATCGCCGAATCGACATTCAACGACGTGACAAAAAGCCTTCGCACAACGATCGATAATTGACGATTTGTGTGTTTTCGCGAGATTTTTTGTTTTCGAAAGAGAGACGAAAGTTCCTATATTTACGTAAAAACATTCGCGAAAGTGTCTATAGTTCGCAAAACATTTGTCCCTCGCGAGAAGTTACAACTTCGCGAACTTCCTTCCCCGAAGGGGTTAAAGACTTCGACTATTATTTTTATCCACGACGAGCGCGCGCGCGCTCTCGGGACGATTTTATTCGAGAGAATTCACGGCGTGTATAAAAAAGACTCGAGTCTGTGGAACAGCCTGTATATCCACTGCCATGGATAAAGCCGTTCGATAAAAGCGCGGAGGAATGGGAAAGACGAGGTTGTGGTAGTCGCTCGCATAGGTCAATCGGTTACGAGTATGCCGCGACGTGATCGATGCCGCGCGCTTTTCCGCGGAAAACCGACCGCGAGATTCGAGCGAATAAAAAAAACAAGAATACATACATACAATAATAATAATATCGACTCTGCGAAAATCTCGCAAAGAAACGGCGATTTCGCAATCGCAACTCGGGCGATTCCGCACAAAATCACGCACAATCGGCGAAAATCGCGCTGAAACATAAATGTCGACACGATACCGTTGTCGCCGTGCGTGCTCATGTTGTACTCGCAATTACGTTTCGCAAGCCGAGAGCGCGGCATATTGTGCGCGCGGAGAGAGACCGGTGGAGATCGCGGAGTTTGCGACATCGAGCGCTCGTAGCGGTCCTCTGATCTCGCGTCGCGAGATCGGGGAAAACGCACACGGGGGGTAGTGCGAGAGACGCGCCACGCGGACATACGTATTTGCCCAGCTTGTCCGATCGACACAATCGACGTGGTTGTGGAAAAAAAAGAGTTCTGCATAATTCAAACAACAGCCGGGTGCTACTTCTCGCCGCAGTTGTACTACGAGGTGCGCACGGTCGTCAAGCTTTAAATCAATGACCCGGCCGACTTGATCGAGCGTTTCATCGTCCTCAGGATTTATATCGCTCTCGGTAACTACCCCGTGTCGTCGTAGTAACTTAATACGCGGTCTCTGGCGTTTTATACTCTCCTCGTCGCGCGTTGCGTTCACTTCGAAGCGGGGGAGTTTCGATTCTCGCGAACATTCGGCCGACGAATTCGTCGTCCCTTTTTCGCGTTCTCAAATTTTTCCTTCGCTAACGATGTGGCTGGGTCGTTCGTAAGAGATATTTGTTAGGTTACACTCATAATTAAAAAAAAATATATTGAAATAATAATAAGATATTAAATTATACATTAAAATATTTAAAAAATTACATTAAATTATTAATATATGTTAAAAGATATATTTTTTTATTATACAGCACACGGAGTGACATTTCGATTGTTCAGTGGAATACGAAAGAAGTGACTCAGCCACAGTTTTAGGGCGAGAACTAAACACTTTGACATTTCCACTTCTTTTCCCGATTTTGATTACCAAATATATTAAGTGAAATCAATTTCAATAACATCCGCACTAAAACTATTTCGCACGTGTAACCTGCGGTTTCTTGCGTAAGATAATCCTGTAAATCGCGAACGCGCGTTACGGTAGGTGAGACAATCTTGCACAACCGCGTTAGCGGGAATGCAATCGATGATAAGCGAGTGCGTGTATTTCGCTTATTACGTTCGAAGCGGCTGCCACTTTCATGCGGATATAGTCACCGAGTGTGTGCGTTGGAATATCAGGAAGACAAACAAAATTTTGATTTCCACAAAACAATGCGCGGAACCCGCACGTGTGTCCGCATTGTTGTAACAACAAACGCGAACTACGTAAACGTTCAATTTCATAAAAAATTGTTTAGAAACTTATTTATACCTTTCCTGTATTTGTTGCCTGATTGCTGCTTCTAAAAATACATTTTTTTCCCTCCCTCGAGATTGAAGTACTTGAAACAGCGTACGTTATTCTATACACGGTTCTTACAGTTTCCACTTCATTATGGTTACCCGGGAAACGAGGACTATGGTCTTTTGCCGGAAGGTCGCTCGTAATCGATTAAATATGTATCGTCCGAGTTTCACGGAGGTCGGGATGTGTCTCGGAATATTCAAATTTCCGAGACAGATACGAAACACCCGATCGTGGAGAAAATATAAAATATAAAATACGGCCTTAAAATTGGAACGTATTAATAACTTGAGAGCTTGTACAATTTTACGTGCATCAAGATATAGACAGAGAGAGAAAAAAGAGAGATAAGAGAGAGAAAAAGAGAGAGATAAGAGGGTCTCAAGTTTTCTGCGCGCGCAACAATTTTACGAAGGTTAAAAGGATTTCGCGTAAACAGCGAGCCAGAAGGATACGAGACTCGTCTCAAGGATATCATTGAAATTCACGCGAATGTTTCCGTCGCCGTCAACAGTCCGCGCCCGCGAACACCACTTTACTCCCCTTATCGCGCGCTTTTAACAAAGATCTGTCGCCGCCCGTCGCCGCGTTATCCTACCGCAAGCCGGAGCTGAATAAAACAAGAACGCCGCAATCGCTTTAAATTGGCCGGACAACGGCGCCGCGAATGTTATTTGCGCTTTGATTAATCGCGGAAAGTTACGCGCCGCCCGAACGATAAATGTCGCGAATTCCCGCGACAAATTTAGAAATTAAGTGACTAATTTAAATATACAATGTTGCCAAGGATGACATAGGACTATCTGTTTAAGAGAATATTAAGAGAATGAGATGTTCAAGGACTCGTTTGAACGAATTCCGCGACACAAACTCGAATCTCCGACGAATTAAATCGCGCGCGTTTCAAGAAATGACGCAAAAAATGAAAGATTTAATTCGGAAGCTAAATATATAATTGGTTTTTTCTTCCGAAGCCTCGCCGCGATCGATTTTTCCGTCGATAGCGCGGTGTGCGGGTCCCGATACGAGCACCTGTTGCTGATACAAATCGTAACTTTGTAAGCGCGCGTGCAACAACACATACACACACACAGAGAGAAAGAAACCAGTCGCTCTGCGCGGATCATTGACGAACGATGTTTTTTTCTCAGCGCGCGATAATTTTTCTTATCTCGCTGTGTCACTCTCGCGAAATACACACGCGACCCCTTGTGCACATTGCGCTTTGATTAGGTATTTTTCCCGCAACGTTTCCGTAGACTCGACGCGATACACTTGTGCACCGGACTTCTCGATTTTTTGTCACTTCATATCGCCGCTTTCTTCCGCACATTTGACCGCGCGTTCTTTTTATCGCGACGGTGTATTAATAAACTGCGTGAGAAATGCATTTTTCTCAAAGTGAGAGTTCGTCACCTCGTTCCGCAAAATCTCGTGATAACGCAAATAAATTTAATTTGCGATTTAATCACAGCAACACGAGTCGCTCGGAATGAAAATTCATTAGATTAATGTCAACCTGACGGCGATTACAATGTCTGGCCATTGTTTTTATACGAGATAAAAATGTTTTCTCTTTTTGTTCAACTACTTATCTCGTAAGAATTGTTTTGAAGTTACATTATTTTTATATGTCGCGTGGAATTTTTCCTGTGTGGCTCGCAGCGATTAAAGAACAGAAAAAACATCCTCGTTAAAAAACCGCTGTGACCGATAATGCTATTAGACACTAACAGGAAGACAGAAGCCGGCGGGAAAACTTCCTCAACTGATTACGAAGCGAAGTGAAGAGAGAAGTTTAAAGTTAATATACATTGATATTTCCATTTTGTTTTAAACCGTGATCTAATATATTATTTTCTTTTGCTATTTATTATTTTTATTCGCTTAATTTTATTTATATATATTTTGTTTTCTGTCTCACTCTCTTAATAAAATCAGTTCTCTTTATTTAAAGAACGCCAACTATAAACGTCAACGTAAGTTTGTGTCAACACAACATTACGGCGTGTGAGAACGCAGCGGGGGACGGATAAATTAATCTTTTTTTCTCTCTCTCTCTCTCTCTCTCGCTAGTGACAGTTCTTGACCGCACGCGAAAATCAACGTGCTAATATTTCATTTCATTAAAAAAATCGCCGGTCGACGCGAACTCGACTTCGGGAGATTTAAGCGTATCGAGTTACGAAGTCAGAGTTTGTCCCGCGTTGGATAAACGATCAGTAATCCAATAGAATTGGACGAACCGCCGTCTCGCGCGCGCAGGACAGGTGTAATAGCCCGTAATGGAAGCGCGATTTTTTATTATGTCGTCTCATAAAAGCGACACGTGTGTGTCACACACTCTGGTTCACCTCTGGTGTGCAAATGTTACACACATACGATTGAATAAATTCACCGTCGTGAAAAAAAAAACCACGCAGGGCGAGAGATAACGAAACCGCGCTCTGACGTGACGTTGCGAAAAAAAAAGTAAAAATAAAAATAAAAAAAAAAAACATTGATTTTCCTGTCACTTACGGCCTTCCAGTGTGTTTGAAACTGGTGAAAACCGAGCTCTCTCGGCTTTTGCATCCAGAATCAGGGTGTGGTAGGTAACGCACAAGGTTGACTACATTCACGCTGGCGCCATTATCTCTATACCCCGCTCGAACGAATTGTTGGGAAGGAACAGGTCTTAAAATTGTCTCCGTGTTCGCGTATATATAACGCATATATATATATATACATATATATTTATATATATGTACATATATCTCGAAAGTCGCATTCTCGATATATTTCGCCGCGCGCCTACAATTCGCTTAAACGCGCGCGAAACTTCATCGCGCGGAAAAGAATTCTTTTGCGCTAATCAAGCGCGCACGTTCCATCGTCCATTAAAATGATATGCGACGATCAATGTAATATATATTAGATATTTTTGCACTAATAATAAATTATTATTGTAATCATTATTATTATTATTATTGTAACAAATTATTATCATATTACTAGTTAAATCGTTATATTATAATAATACGTAGCAGATATTCTGCAATAAATATGTTAAACAGATGCGAATAATTATCTGAAATAGTGTGATTGCAATTGCGTGTGTCATCGTTAATTTATTCGTTGGGGCATTCGATTCGGTTCGAGAGAGTCGCGAGACCACCGCCCCAATCGACTCCGTTACAAACGGCGAAAACACTCACAAATAGATCTCGTTTCGCGGAGAGAGATGCGTGGTATGACGGAGACGTGCACAAAGTGGGCACAAACCAGAAAAGAATGCGGAACGGGAGAGTCTCGCAATATTATCGTAAACTGAGACGACCTTGTCTTTACTAGCGCACAATAAGCGGGATCGATATATTGTGTAGGACTCTTGAAAAATTGAGCGCCGCATCTCGTGGGATTTATCGTGCGCCGTCACCTGCGCTCGTGCCTCGCGGTGCAATTGCGTTACTCGAGTAACGACGGCGAAATAAACATCGGTCGATACCGCGTCCCTAAGAAAGCTTCAGGATGTTTGAAATGTTTCAAGGAAAAAAAACCTCGCGCGCAATCGATCTCGCGTGTGTGTTACGCTATCGCGACGATACTTACGCGACCGTCTGTCAAACGTGAAGGCGAAGGGAGAAGACGAGGTGGATCGAACGAGAGAAAATCTCTTTTAACCCTCAAGGAGTCACGTTAACAATTTTTTGAATGTTTAAGAGCCCAGGGACACATTTTTTTAACGGGTTATTTTTGTAACAATCGGAATCATTCTAGAGGGTGCCGCGACAAAAAATTTCAAAAGTCGAAAATAAGATCCACCCTAGTCTTACATATTTTACTCAATAAAATATATCGTAGGCGCACGAATCTCGATAGATCGAATGTGTAACCACCTAACGATTCACAAGTCGTATTTTATCAAATAAGTGGTTCAACAAGTGTCGGACTTGCCAATTACATCGAAGGTTGCACATTGAACATGTTTATCGCGACCGTTTTTGAAACTCACTTAATTACGTCAATCTCTATCGACATTTGGCACGGAAAGTCCGTCACCTGACTCTCTGGTATTTTATTTCGTCACACGTGGCTTCTCGCGAAGGTGGAGTTCGTGACGAGCCGCGCGATTCGTCGAATAGGAATCGAAGCGCGCGTCTCTCTCCTCGCACGCTGCACAGACACACAAGGTTCTATTCGACAAAAATCGTTAAGTATGTGTCGGTATTACGAAAAATGCCTCCGGGGCGTTCATGGACGTTGATGGTGTTAAAAACCACATTAGAGTGGCTGAGGCGACGGGCGCGACGATGATGTTGCTATAATGTCAAGAGCAACCGGTACACAACGACGTTGCACGCGCATGTTACTGGTTGCTGCTCTTCTGCGCGTATTTAGGATGCGAGCCGCTCGTGCGACATACAAATGCGCTTTTCTGCATGCGACTCGCGCAAACGTCGCGCGGTTTGGCGCCGGGAGAGGAAATTTTCACGGCGAGACTGTTTAATCGCGCGTGTTCAACATTCCCGGATCGGACCGCAAGAGAAGCGGAAGAGAATCCGGCGCCGTGGAGAAACATCGCGATTGCAAACACGTGGCTCGGAGCGCGCGAAAGTTCGGGATTCGACGACGCGCACACGCTGTGGCAATTAACTTGCGAAGACAAATGAGCGCGGAATCGCGTGTTTTTTTTTTCACGGTAGGTATCTTCAACACCGTCGAAATCCGTGTGTCGCTTGAAAACGCTGCGCTAATTGGCGCATTACGTTCATTAACGCCGTCTCTTGACAAAGAGATACACTAATTAGCCCCTCCAATATTAAGTTGTCACTCGTTTGCACATTCGTGGAAATTATCACGCGGTTGTTTAAGAAGTACAACAATGACAGACTGCTACAGATAAGAGCTTGTATACTTGCGCGCGTGTTTACAAAAAGGTAAACTTACACAATTCAACAAATTCCTAAAAAAAAAAAAAAAAAGTTAAAATAGTTGCGAAACTCCGTTTCGCGTCGCGAATGCGCCGCGACATCCAGATGGCGGTGGCCAATAAATTAACGATAATGAAGCATTTGTTAACGATAATGTCACAACAGCTGCACTTGCAGTATCTCGACGTTTAAACGATTATTGCTGACGGGCGAACAGCGCGACGTGTTATTTTATTACCTTGCGCGCGAGCGCGCGGTGACAGAAATCGCCGAGGAGGACAAACAGAATATTATCGAGCGAATCCGAGATCAACGTCATTTTCGATAATGAGCGTATTGTAACAACATCTGTGCGCGCACGCACGTCAGAAAACCGATTTCTACTCGATCAAAGATCCACAAAAGTACGCGCGCGCATACACAAGTTATTTGTTCGTTAAACGCAAACCACTCGCGCGGCATTGAGCTAAAAAGATAAATTTTATTTTCGTTAAAGCTTTTTATCTAATCAAACCCTGAACTCAAGTTCAATAACCTCGTTGTGGAATAACTTTCCACATGCCGATTACTTAACTTTGTAATTAACAATTCATTACGTGCGAGCTGACTTCTATCTCGATTCTGCTCGCAATCGTGTTGTAGAAATTTTCCAAACGGATAAAAAAGATCGTTAGCGCGTTAGCGCAAGAATTTTATAATTAATCTAAAAAAAAAACAACTTGTAAAACATGGAAAAACGAAGTGTTCACGTTTATCTCGGTCGAACACTCTTTCGAGGGCTTTTTCACGACGCTGCGTGTACACACGCGATATATGTCCGCGGTATTTCCGACCCAATTCTATTCGGTGCGTGTGTGTGTGCGCGTGTGTGTGACCGACGTTATCAATTTCTGGCGTATAAACGTCCCGGACGATATTGTCGTCAGAGCTTTTCTGACCGTCCCTCCGACGACGCGTCATGCTTTTCACATTAGCGGGCGCCAATGGCCATCACATCCGAGAGATACGGAGAGCGTTACGTAAAATCGCACATTAATGTATATAAAAAGAGAGAGAGAGAGAGAAATAGAGAAAAAAGCAACACGTTAAGTCGCGCGTTGTTTTGTGAAAATCGCAGAACGAAAAGAAAATAAAAGAGAAAATTGACGAATCGAGAGACTCCGTTGTCTCATTGGTGCGAGTCACGAAGACTTCTCGCGACGGGAGCTTCAATTAGCTGCACAAATATCAGAAAAGGAAATATCAGAAGGGACGCACAACCTCTGACGATTGACCGTAAACAGACGCCGCTCTTCGAGTGTCTGAAGAAAGCTCGATTATACTCACGTACGGAGGAGTTGAGTTCGTCGAAAATAAACGGTATACTATTTTTACAAAGTTGTACTTGAGAAAAGATAAGAGGTCGAATAAATAATGTAAAATACATTATATATCGCAATAACAATAATTAAACAATAATACAATATTATTACATTATATTATAATTATTAAATTATTATATTGTTAAATAATATAATTAATACGTTATCTCGTATAAAAATAATAGAAAAATCAAAGAAAAATTCGCTGTTTTCTGCGGCCACAATTTATAACCCCTCCGAATCTCTATTTTTTTTTCTTAATTAATCTGAAAGACATCTAAGAACTTTATGAGAATCTCTCGCTGCTTGTAAAGCGATAACACGCGGGATGTTTTTGTCACAGCAGCGCGCGGATATCAACTCGGCGTTATCGACCGGAGAGAGGCCTGGGAACGCGTGGCGATTATATGCATACACATATATCTCCGCGCGCGAGAACGTAACAATTACGGCATAGAATTCCTTTCAAGGATTCACGCCAGGTGTGGATACACGAACGAGCGTCGTCGCGCGAACATCTCACGCCGCGCTCGAAAGCTCGGCGAGGAAAGTGCTTTCTAAGGCGGGATTTGCACACGAGACACGTAGCCGACAGCCTAACGTCGTTCGGCGATGCGTGTTTTGAGCACACGACGACCTCGAGAAACGCGCGTGTATACGAATTATCCGCGCGAATTTCGAGCGATTACATCTCCCATCGAGTTATACTCCCGGATTAATTAAGAGAACAAGAGACAAAGTTAAAAATAAAAAAGATAGATATTAAAAATTAAAAAAGTAGATACAAAACACGTTCATCTCTCTGACAAATGTACATCCCAACGAGTGAAAGTAATTATCCGGAAAAGCAGCATTTCTCTCGCGCACAAAGCGGCAAATGAGAAACGTGAAAAGAAACAAGTTATTAATCCGCGAGGCAATCCATTTCTCTGTTTTTCTTATCTGTTATTCTTTTCTGTTATTCAAATCCATCCGCACGTTTACTTCAAGTTGATTATTAAAAAACAACTAAAAAATACAAATTATTGAGCCAAACGAGAAAAACGACACGATCAGCACATCCATTCCGAATTATTGCCATAAAATATACGCGATTTTACCGCGCGGATAGAAAATAAATTCAAGCGACGAGATTTTATCCCCACGTGTGCCGTCTCGACGCGAAACATTTATCGCGAGAAAGCGGGGGTGTAATCGATCAAGAGCGATACGCAAGATACGGAGAATTAAAATTAAAAAAAAAAAAAAACTCAATATCCCGCATGGCTGGAGCCGGGATTAAATTAAAGTTCAGGGTTCAGTTGGTGCCACGCGAATTTCGTCTCATCGAGATTCTCTAATGCGCGTTGCTCATCTTCACATTCTCCTTTCTTCCCTCTCTCTCTCTCTCTCTTTTTTTGCCGAGCTCGCGCGAATTATCATCTTCGACCGCGCGTCTGAAAACCCTCTTGTCGGGGGCGACAACGAGACGCCCTCCGCGAACTTGTTCGGCAGGGGGAACAGAACCGTGTTCGCCGACCGACACCCGACTATCTGGGTCAATCGGTTGCCTGGCAACGACTCGGTAAGCTCTTCCTACGCGTTATCTTCAACCAACTACGCTACACGTAACGCGCCGGGTCGCGCCGTCGTATTCTTTTCTTTTTTCTTTTCTTTTCTTTTTTTTTTTTTTTTTTTGCGACATCATCCCCATCAGACACGTTCGCAAATATACTGGCGCAAATACTAGCATATATCTTCTCCACATATTGTAAGCAAACGTGATATATTTTTTAGACACGACGTGAGTTCGTTTTTCTTTTTTCACCCTCAACAACGGAAAAAAAATACAAACGCGCGCGACCGTAGATCCACTCTGTGTAAATAAAAAGTTGTTTGTTGTGTCATTTTTAACTCTCAGGAGACTGCGACTGTAAAATCACTTCTGACACGCACTCGACCTGAACAATTAAAAAGTCTCTCCGCTTAGAGAAATAGCGCGCTGTTGTACATTTAAATTTTTGTTATTTTTTGAAATATATTTGTTTCATTTGTGATCATTTAAACATATTTGGATGTCGGTATAAATTTCGAGCGACCCGACCACCGCCAAGGGTTAAATATCTATCAGCGCAAAAAAATATCTCGACAACAAGGTGGCCGCTACAAAAATTATTAGAGCGTATTCAGAGGGTTCGAATGTAATTGGATTTAAATTACAGTCTCTGTCTCTCTCTTCGTCCTCGAACTTGTTGATAAAAAGTGTTATTCGCGGATCACCCTGTATATTCTGTGATGTCGCGTCATTTGACTTCCTGTTTGTTCTCACGGGGGTTTCTGAGGGCGCGATGTCGGCGCCCGTGTCCGCCTCAACAACTCTACGCTCCGAAGGACTCTGTTGCATCCCGGCAAATTCGCGTGGGTGCGACGCAAAATCGCGTAGGCGACGTTAACCGTAAATGGAGGGATGGGCGGAAGGAGGAGGATTGAACGACGCCATTGTGTATAGCCACGCGTACTCATCATCCCCTGCGATGCGCATATAAATCAAGCCCGAAATCCCGGGATTTCGTCGTACGAGAATAGGCGGAATACGTTACTCCCCTAGTGGGAGTTTGATGGTGTCACGATTCATTCGGCGCGCGTATCACATGTACGTATATTGTCTCTCTTCTATTTTTGCGCGGTAAAAATTACAATTTTTATCACGCGCACGTGTTTTATCAAAACGCGCGCGATTACGCGCAGAGTATATAACGCGCGCACTTTATCGCCCTAACTTGTGTCAGATGCGAAATAATAAAAGCGAGTCATCTCCCGATAAATTTGTGCGGAGACTCCTTTTATCGCGCGTGCGCGTGCGGAAAATATGATTTATTGTACCCACGTTTTTTGTCTTTGCCTCGCGTGTGTTGTTTTCGCAAATAATCCCCATGCAAACGAGAGAGAGAGAGAGAGTGCGAAAAAAACAGAGGATTAAGCCGATATTTTTAACGTTTCGAGTAGACTCCCGACTCCCGACTTAAATGTTAAGCCAGATTCTATTTTTGAAGAACTAATGGAACGTTAAACATCGCCGGAATGGAAATTTCAATGTGTCAACAATCATTCGGATCGTCTGTATACGTAAATCTTTTATACCGTGACCACAAATATCGAGAAACTCCGGGAAAAATGTCAAATGTCACTTTTGTCGCGCGTTTACGAGTGTCTTTCGAATCTATTTCCGAGAAGATAAATTGGGAAAACGCGCAGAGACGAACGTCGCGTACATACACGCGTCATATAAAATGTGTACAGTTCGCGCATGTGTCATTAGCCCGTTTACGCGCGGGCGTTTTACGCGACGCGCGTCGCTGATCTCTCGTTCCGTCGTCGTCGTCGTCGTCGTCGTCGCGACGGTTTACAACACAACCCGAATGAATATTTGCGAGGGTGGACGACGGTGACGCTGGTAGGGGACACACACGTGACGGAGATGGAAATGACAGACGATCGACTTGTTCCTCGCGCGCTGTCCCGATTCGACGCCTCGACGTTGACGTCATTTCGACCGAGGCGAGAGACTGGCTGAGTTCTGCTGGAGCGCAGTGTAACTACGAGAACGTTATCGTCCAGCGAAAACGTCAAAGCTAGAATTTCAGAGTGCGTCAATATTTCGAGATTAAATAACTCGCGGACGTTACGTCTGCCCTTTGTTTTAACCCGTTGACGGTGGCTGGGAGAACCGCCAGGGATCCTGCCAAGTTATATCATACCACCGCATATATTTAAATCAGAAGACGAGAAAAAGGACAAGAACCCGACGTAGATAAGGAAAATAATTTATTCTCTAAATTTCTTGGAGTGAATCTCCATCCAAGTGAGTGAAAATTCACTCCAAGAAATTTAGAGAGTAGATAAAAATTATTTTAATTAATGTATTGTCTCCGCAGACACGATATATATTTCGATTTGACACTCCTTTCTATGTATATGAAATATAAACATATTTAATTAATAAAAAATAGAATAAATATATTTAAAACAATATTTAATATATTTGCGTGCACGCGGAGAGACCTTGACTTTGTTCAGGAGAATACGAGCCAGAAGTGAAGACCCATCCACAATCCCCAGAAGTTCTTCGGGAGTTAATCGAGGCGAGTATTTCTCTCTCTTCGTTTTTATTTCCTTTTATTTTATTTTTTTTGTAGACGCAATACACGGCGAATTGTTCGCGCGTCTATTAAATCTCGCAATCTTAAGCAACTATTATTCAAGGTAGAAAACCACCGCTTGATAAAGGAGTCGTAACGCACACCGGATATCGCGTTATCGTATATTCCATAACGCACTTACTTGTCCCGCGATATAGATAAGCGCGGGGCGCTTGCTCGAAAGAATTCCGGTTAATTGATGATAATGCCGGCACACGCGACATTGACATTGACGCGCGCAATGTCGGAACAACGTCCTTCGCGCCGGTGTAACACACATCAGTCGCGGGATATTTGCCAAGACCGATATGCACATTATTAACGGGTTTTATCAATGGGAATCATATTTCTTTTCCGACTTGTCGTCTCTCGACGTTACAAAATGGTTGTATTGTTTCGTCCGAAATTATTATCGCCGTGCATGTTGTTGCTCGCGCGCGCGATCATCTATCGCGTCCGGAAATACAGCGGTAATTTAATTAATGACTCGCACGTACCGACACTGACGCAAACACATTAATTAGAGTTCGAACTATCAGTTTTCCTTGTAAATGCTTCATCGCCGTAACTCGATTCTTTGTGTGTGTCTCTCTCTCTCTCTCTCTCCTTGCTAATGTTTGCACGGC
This sequence comes from Pseudomyrmex cubaensis, assembly GCA_014825685.1. Lineage (NCBI taxonomy): Eukaryota > Metazoa > Arthropoda > Insecta > Hymenoptera > Formicidae > Pseudomyrmex > Pseudomyrmex cubaensis. The sequence goes on from QVOA01015708.1 coordinate 121,057, forward strand.
CCACAATACATCGATGTACTAACTTTATTTATAGACTCGTATGTAGTGAACGAATAATGGAGCTGTCGACGCTTTCGACGCGTAAGAGAAACGAATTTATACGATACGTCAAATATTCCGATTACAATTTTCAGTTCACTCACTGTCGATTGTTTTATCACACGCACAATACACACTCACGCGACTTTTGACTTTTATTTGTCATTTCAATTTTTAAAAGCGATTTCTCTGACCTTTGAACGATCTAGGCATATATCGTCATAAGGAAGTGACCATTTTTACGCGGTGTCAGACTTTACGATTACAGATTTTATTACACGATTAAATTACGAAGACCGACCGATTCGCATTCGAGTTGGAGCCGAGCCAAACGGCGATGTAACAATGTACGGTAAAGATTTTCAACTTGCAAGCACTTGAGTACCTCTAAACAATTTAATATCGAAATATCGAGAGAATAAAACATAAAAAAAAAAAAAAAATGCGACAATCGATTTAAGATTCATCGGTGTGTGATTCCGCTGTAGTGTCCGCGCGGTCGCGAATTTCTATAAGTACGCGTTCTCTATAAAAGCACGCGCGCAATTTGTATTTTTGCATCGCGCCAGAATGTAACGCGCGCCTTGGCCGAGGCGTTCGAAAGCGGAACGCGGATTATAAATAGACGGGATCCGTCTCGATGCCTGTCGTCTGCGTCACACACCGCGTGAATCGCCATTTGGCAAACGCGGAAAATATGGTGATTCTCGAGAAGCACGTGATTCGGTAATCGTCCCGCTTAAAGATAGAGCGACGAGAAGGGAATCTCTTTTTCTCTCTTTCGCCGAGATAAAACAATTTTATTTCTGCGTGTCGAACGTGATTTCGCCGCGATCTCGCTGACATCCGCAGCAGAAATATTTCACAGTGTCTAGTTTGTCGGAGGAAAAACGAGAAAGGTCGTTGCGACCGATACACGTAGCAACAAGTGTCACAACGCGAAAAGGGGGAAGCTTCTTTTCTTTACACTCGTCGGCGAGTCCCCCTTCAATCTTATCGTCCACGTCGCGGCTATACACATATACGTTCTTCCCTCTGTATCTGACCAATCGCGCGCTTGTTAACTTGCGCTAGGCCACTTCCAGGAAGCTAATCTCTTCCTCTTTGTGTGAGACACGCCGAGACGCGATTGTTTCGTTAGAAGACACGTTTATCCTCACGTTGCGCATATAATTTATTTCACAGACCTTCGAATCAACGTTTGATCATTGTTTTTCTTAGAAAAAAAAAAAATTACTCAATAGCCTGACGAACACCCGGTGCGGATATAGAAACGATCCGCGATAACATTCTGATGAAAACAAACATATTTGATTAATTATCTAACGCACATTTGTGATCACTTAAGAGCCGTCTGTTAGTTTCACAATTACGTCCGACAATCTACAAGCCCGAATAAATAATTTTTTTAGCGAGAGAAAACAATTCTACAACGGTGAAACTACGACACCGAGCGCTTGATTTCAATCCGAGGGAAAGTTTCAAATTCTAGATAAAGAGCAAAAAAAAAAAAAAAGTATGTGAGACAATCAACGAAACTTCTCAATGCGAATTAAAGCAGCCAGCTGGCTAAAGATCAACGGAGACAAAGGTTATCGGGCGGGATACGTGCGTGCAATCGGCGGGGAATGTAAAACGACATTGTGCCGCTGAGACATTGTTGAAAACTCGTATCGGCGGCTCCGGTTACGTGTCGCAGAAATAGAGCGAATTGAAAGTGTTGAAGGCAAAAGCGCGACTCTATCTAATTTATGATGTCATCCGATCCGATAATCGCAAGCGTGCTAATAGAGGGGACATGTATGTGAGACTTATTATATTCACTTCCATCCCCTCTCTCCTCCTCCCGCTTTTTCTTATCTCGGTAACGAGCGCGAGCGCGCGTTTACGTGTGTGTGTGTGCGCAAGAAACTGATGATTCCTCCTTGATGTTACACTAGCAATATTTTTGAATACGTCAAGCGATAACAACAAAGTAAAAACAAGTGAGCGCGAATTGATATTGAAGTAGATAAATTACATGTGTCTATCTTTCTTTTATCTTTTCGCGACTTCTCGAAAAATCGAAAAATTATACGACGGGGGGAGAAAAAAATATGAAAAATACAATTAACGCAACTATAACACGTGCGTGCGACTAATCAACCGAAGGATTCCTCGCGCTGATAACCACCGTCGCGATTGTTTTATTTTTGTGTGTGTGTGTTTCTTGTTTTCGAGCACCGTGCAACCTTGTAGATTGTTTAACACGTCGCGATGTGCGTGCGTTTACAACTGAAAAGTCGAGAGAGATGTGATTTATCGTTTCCCCGCGTTTCGCCCGCGGAAAAAAAAAACCAGTTTCCCTCTGTTTTCTTGCGTGTACAATACACCGGCGGCGAGCCGTAAATTTGTATTGCGCGCATACATTGAAAAGATACCTCGACGTTGAAAATTGCACATATCCGTATAAATTATGCGTAAGTAACGATTAAAAGAGAAATATCGAGAACGCGGATTTACCCTCGCGGGCATAACGCCATATAAACGCGATTTTCATTTGACATCCGAGAGAGGCGACTGCTATTCGACGACACGCGGATAGATATTCTCTTCTATTTTTTTCTCCTCTTGAGGACAAATGTATGAAGGCGATTCCGCTCTTCATTAAAGTCCGCGCGACTGACATCCGAACGCACATGAGAGGATACACGTTCGTGTTAATTAACAATTATCACGGACAGTTTTGCTCCTTCTTTTTTCTTCGCGATTAGCTTGCGCAACGGACTCGATAAAGCAACTCGCGGTTACACGAACCCGAGATCTCCTTCGACGCGCCCGTTGGACCGGACTGGGATGTGTCTCGCCGGTTATCGCCAGGCTCCGCGATATTAGAAACTCGAGGATAACAAAAGTATTTTTAAACCCGCCGTTTTTTCCTGCTCTCACGTAGGACCGTCGCGACTGGTGTAATTAGCGGAGCTTCTCTCGCGCCGTGATTGCATTGAAACAAAAAAAGAACAAAAAAAAAAGACAGTAAAACAAAAATTATTCCGGAGCAGGGTTTTCTTCCGCTGTAAATTTTTATCTCGAATAAATTTCATTAAGAAAGTTTCATTAAGATACATACGTACGCGTGAGAGAATCTGTGACATGAGATTACATTAATGACAATTATCTGCTCGCGCGGGATTTAAATCGCGCGCGTTGAGAGAAAAAAAAATTCAATTGTGCGGAGTAAAAAAGGAGTTTGTTCGACGGAGCAAATAAGAATTTTCGTACACATTCATACATTTTTTTTTTCAACTCGGTGACAAATTGTATTCCAGCCGTGGCTATATGGAGAAGCGGCTAAAAATACGCGCGACGAAGTAACAACTGCAACTTATCGAGAACAAGATACACGCGCTAAAAATACAAATCGTTCGCGACACGTCTCGATGCGTCGCGACATTTTTTTATTCGTAATTTTTTTCAAATAGCGTCAAATCAATATCTGACGTAATTATTGTTGTAAGACAAAAAAGGAATAACAACAACAACAAGAGCGTGATTCTGAGGTGAGCGAAACAAGGAGATATCTGCGATATCTGCGAAGACAACAATCAGATAGCTTTCTTTAAATAAACATCGGAGTTTGTTCGATATACTCGGCGCAAATCCGCGATAATCATCAGGGCGATTGATCATCAATTAATTTGTTTTATCGCTTGTTTCACCGCGATTTCACATCGATATTGTTTCCGCTCGACGCAGAATATGCTCGATGAATATTGCATGGCATTCACAAAAAAAGAAAGAGAGAGATCTCCGTTGCACATGTGTGTGCGTACGTACGTACATGCGTGTCTGTTCGGACTTATCGGTTCACCGAGCGCACGCGGGGATAGCGCATTGCGTAAGTGATTGGAGACAAGCAAAGTTATTCCGCTCAATGATCAATTTGTCGCGGCGCGGTGAGCGCTCGAACTGTATGTGTGTGTGTGTGTGCGTGCCCCTCGTGGTGCCCCGGCTATATGCCCATGTACGGGGACCCCAAGTGGTCTCAAAATGGCGCTCGATAATGAGAGAGGGACCCCTGAACGATTTTCGCGATCTCTCTGTGTAACCGCTTAATCGCGCCGCGCCGATTTTACGCGCGGAACGGAAAAAGCGCGCATTTTCGAGCGCGACAGGCGATATTTTTTCTTCGAGTTGACGGATTTGTTTGCGCGAAGTAAAATTCCTTTTTAGAGCGGCCGTGCCCGGCTTTGCGACACGCGTTCTTCGGACTGTCGTTGTTTTTTCTTTTGTCCCCTTCGCGTTTCCGCCGTTTGTCACATTTCGGGAAGAAGTGTGACGACGGGGCACCGTCGTTTCGACACCGAGATCCAGTTTATTATACAACCGAGCGCCGAACATCGATTTCAATTGGCGTTTCTTTCACGACAGCGCGGAAAACCAGCTGCCTGTCCACCGCGCGTTTTGCGGCAATCCGTTTGACATTTCACTCGAAAGCGATTGCGATACCCTAAAAGACGCATTCCTTCGGAGAACGTGCGCGCGCGCCTGCGTGTGACGTGTGCGCACAAGTATGCATAAAAAAAAAAAGAGAGAAATACATAAATATCACGATTGTCAAATCTGTCAATCTCCGATCATCAGAGAATCATCTCGCGAGTGTTTCTCTCGTAAACTCTCGGCAATTAGCTCGGTTAGTCTCGTTAACGCGTGCGCATAAAAATTCGCAAACTATTTCCAAAGATCGTCGAGCGCAAGACGTGCCATAACGATCCCTCTCGTGTTTCTTTCTTTTGCGACCGGGGTGCGTTGCGCGCAATTAGTCCGCGGTTCGATCTTTCTTTTTTTTTTCTTTATATACCGTCTTTTTTTCATCGCCGCCGGTTTTATGGGTGATGTGACCTCACAACGCGCGTAATACACGCACGAGACAGAGAGATACACTTTTGTCCAAAGGCAGGCCTTTGGCGGAGAGCGAAACGGGCGGGCAGGCAAATACCGGGAGTTGAAACCAGGCCTCTCAGCACCAATCCCGGGGAGATAATTCTCAAAGCTTATTATACGAAATATCAAGGCCTTGCCTTTCTACGATACTTAAGTACGTACGCATACACGCGCGCGGTGCGCAACACGCGACGACGCACACGCAGCTGCGAGCGCGAAACGAGCGCAAAATGCGCGCACGTCTCCGCGAAATGCGCTAACGACACGCCCACGGTTCGCGATCGGCGCAAAATTTTGCGACGAGAATAAAGATTTCCAATCGATTTATAGTTGTAAAGGACGTCGCGTCAAAAAGAAGAAGATGTTGATGCGCGCGACAATCGCGCGCGCCGGGCGATCTTTAAAAGTGGAACGCGAGAATTCTCCTCGTGAGTCACGCACACTGGCCTCGTATTCTCGATATAAATTTAGCGTCAAACACGCTAGGCCGCTTTCATCTCGCGCGTATATTTCGATCTATCGAGCGAAAAATGACGATTTAACTGGAGGATTTTGTTTTTTCGAGAATTTTTTATTCGCAGAACAGGAGAGACAGATTGCCGATTAATACGATCGGTTCTTAATTATTCGTCGCGGAAGCATTATCGTAGTGTTTACGGCTGAACCGACTTCTAAATTATGCAAGACGTGCGTAATGCAATTTAAATGAGTTATCTCGCACGTATAATTAATGCACTCGCAAAACAGAGAAGAATCTCGTGGAGAAATAAAATTGCATAATAATTTTAATAGGAACCTTTTTCTTTTTACACAGTGGAAGCGCCGATGCGTTCTCGTTACTCGCGCGCGAGAAACTAAAAACAGCCCCTCTCGATATCAAATATTACTCTCAAGAAACCGTCACGCTCGATAACATAGACCGATTGAGAAAGCGAACGTATTGGTGATCGCCAACAGCTGGCTTCCTACGTCTCGTGCGACTTATGACCTATGTATCGAGTGTGTGAGAGACACACTTTTATGTCTCAATTCATATTTCACGATGACGCAGATCTTTAAGGAGAGACGATCGGCATCCTTTTATTTAACGGTTTGTTGCGAAAATATCGAAATAGGTCTCCTCGCGCGCGCCTGTTTTTTTTCTTCCTATCGCGTCGTAATTCAATCTTCTCTTTCTCGTGTCGAGAGAGAGTTATGTAAAATTCTAAATTTAAATCACCTAGCTTCTCACGTGCGCTCGAAACGAAGGACGCGTTGAAAGTGATTCTTTTATTTTCGCTCGCAAACCAGACGCGCTTCCAGCACTAAGAGATTTATTGTCTAATAAATATCAAATATGTAACCAACAAAACGAGTTTGCTTAGGGTTGTATATATTCCGCGCGAGAGATCAGAAGACAGGCGTGCGTTAATCGCGTTGGATCGCCAGCAAATGCCAAGTTTACCGCCGCGGTTATTAATTAATCCGCTTATCACAATCGTTGGCTGTAGTTCTTCTGTTTTATCGGGAATATGCATATGACGAGAGTGCGCGCGAGGCTCCGTTCTCCTCGTTTCCATTCCTTTCCGATCGATTTCTTGGAAATTGATGCGAAACCTCGACGGAGCGAGTAGACGTTTTTTTTTTTTCGGAACTTTTATTATATTTTTTCGACTTAATTTTCGATTTCAACTTCTTGAGCTGTCATTTCAAGTCCAATTCAACATCTACTGATTAAAAATTGAAATCAGGTTTCGATAGTTTCTGAACTTCATTTTATGTAACGCCATTTATTTCCAAAATTCGTTAAATAACGACCTCGCAGTCTGTGATTCTCAGCCGCGAAATTTATCAGCTGCGAGTATTATAACAGCTTAAGGTTTAAGAGGATTGAACACATTCGGGACGAATCTCACTGCGAATTTCCATTCGAAAGGAAAGACGATTTTTCTCCGCTTTCTTCGTAACTCATTCACTGTTTCAAAACCTATCGCGCGCACGTAAAAAAAAACAAAAAAAAAATTATCTCTCATTACTCAATCGGAGATCGCACAACCTTTCACGAAGCGATGAATCCCAACGGGTTTCAGAAATTGGCCGGCCCGGTAATCAATTCGATACCATCTCACGGTATGTAAAATGCACGCATCATGAATCGAGTATCGAGAGATGTGATATTATCTCGCCGATAGATAGATTATTAGTTTCGTCATTATGTAACGAGTAACGTCGTCGCGTTGCGTGCGTATCGCGTAAGTTCAAAATGCCTTCCGCTTACTTTTACTCTACGAGCGCGCGCCGGTAGACGATTGCAGCGATCGATTCGCGTCGAAAATAACGCGTCGATATGCATAATTGATCGGTTCTTAAAATAGTCGCCGTATAAACGGTCGATTCATCTTCTCTCTTTACTGAGAGCCGGAAGATTAAAAAAAAAAAAAAAAAAACTCACCAGACGATAAATTTCTCGATCGAGAGACGAAATTAGATCGGGGAAAAGTAAATGACTAAGTAACGCGCCCGGAACAGGTGTGTTGAAACTGTGTTTGCCACACACGTATGTGTGTGCGCGCTCAATCATTTTATTACACGCCGAACCTGTCCCGAATTCGATTGTTCACGGATCTCCGACGAGGTTGCGTCTCGCCGGATCTGGACAAGGTTGATACATTTATTATCAGGAATGTCCCACCGAAACGAGTAATGAAACCTGTCTCGTCCCTGTCCACCCTTCATACATACGCGGTGGTAATCAACGAGATATAAAACCGCCCGTCGTTTCTCGTCGAAAATCCGGTTTCCTTGAACGCGTTCGCGCGCGCGCCTGTTATTTTCTTTTTCTCTTGAGAGGCTCTCCCCCATAAGAGCACTTCTTACAAGGAGCGAGTCATCGTGCGAGCGATCGTGCGCGCGTTGGAGATATAAATTTCTTCTTTGAGCGTTTATCTCGCGCGCGGGCTACAAATCGAGACAAAAGCGTCGGAGATATTGCCGCGTCATTTCCGTGAGACAAAAAGTCGTCGTCGTCGCGGAAAAAAAAAAAAAAAAAAAAAAAAAAAAAACCCAAAAAAAAAAAAAAAATCGATATCCTCGGTGCTTTCACTCGGTTATTATCACGACTTTATTAGTAAGGGGATATATCGGGTAACGAGCGGTAAAGTATCGTGGCAAACACGGCGGCGCTTTATAAGCCGCCTTGCACAATTTGCGCGCGAAGTCAGATGCACCGTTTGCACAACGCGGCGGGAGACACTTTTCTCCTCGGCTTTCCGCATATTAATTTTTTTTTTTTTTTTATCAAACTCGAATTACGATACGAACGAATGAATTAATCTACTGTGTATTCGAAATTCGGAAAAAAAAAGATTCTACGAGCGCAAATTTATGGTTCACGCGACGAAAACGGTTTTTCTCCGTTTCCCGGCGGATTATTTTTATCAAAATCGAATTGCGACATATCGAAATTAATTCTACGGCGCAATTAACATTCAGAAAACGATACGTGCGAGCGAAATATTCACGTTTACACGGCGGAGACGCTTTTCCTTCATCTGCTTTCGGTGTTACTTTTAAAATCGAATTATCGATATATATCGGACGAATTAATACTACTGTGCAATCGAAACTCGGAAAAAAACCGTCCAAATATTCACACAGCGGAAACGCTCGTCTCGGTATCCTGCTTTCCATATTTTACCTGTGTGAAAATCTAATAAATTTACTATGTGCTCAAAATTTCACAGAAAAAAAAAACAGTACAATTAGAAAACAAAAAGAAAACGTAATTCTCGGGATATCTGGTGGCGAAGATAATTGGTTGGAAATTGCACGGCGCGCAGACTAGAATTTCACCTTGTGCTCCAGTCGGAGCGCGCAGTCCAGATTCTCCCTCGGGATCAATGGGTCGTTGCTCCCGTGCCTGCGGCGACTAGAAGAGCTCCCGTTGCAGGAGTAGCGACCGGAGCAGCGTTTACAAGAATCGCCATTTAACGTCAGCCCGTTTCTTGTCTTTCGCACATGTGGGCTAATATTGTTATTTACCGGCCGCCGTCAGGGAGCGCCTCGACGCGGCGACACTTTTTCCTTATTTGTGTTATCTTCCGTTTTAACAAGAACAAATATTTTCGATCGCTCGCGAGAGTTGCAAACAATGTTTGCAACTTTTATTTGTCCATATATATATTACACGCTGTGTTTCGAAAGATCGTGTACGATCTCGACAAAATCTCTCGAATTTCTCATTTCTGTCCTTAAGTACATTTAGACGTAAATTATTAATTGCTCTTAAGTAATATCTTGTGCTTACTATTCAAATTCTTTGCGTGCCTTTATTTTTCTCTTTTTGTCTAATTTTTTCGCATCAAAGATTTGCGTCTTCGTGTGTAAATAAATAAAAAATGCAACGCAACTACTACGCGACGTTACGCGAAAGAGTCCTTCTTAAAGAATTTTTAAATAGTTTTTAGTTCGTAATCATCTTCGAAGACGAACATTTTCCAGAGGAAAGTACACAGTCTTCTTCATCGACGTAATGATTCTGTTACGAGGTATCCCGATTTCGTTTACGTTTCTCTCTCTGTCTCTCTTTCTCTTTTCTCACGCTCCCGCGTCAGGGAAGACGGTATTTATCGCGGCCTTCGCGCGCGGAGAGATACATCGCCGATCGAACCGAGCGATCCCCGCGATCTTCTCGGTGTGTACGTACGTGCAACACACACACACACACACATCGTGTGTCGGGGATTGGAAAAACTTTCCCCGCATGGGTTTTAAGCGCTCGGAGTCTTTGACAATACGGAAGACAGCAATTTACAAGAAGATTCCATCGGTGCTCACCGTGTGGCGTGATAGGTAAAAGGAATGCGAAGAGGGAAAAGAGAGAGAGAGAGAAAAAAAACAGACGCAACACGATCCGGTAAAATGAATTTTATACCCCGCGGAGAGACTTTCTCTAAAATAGAGAGAACGCGGGAACTTCTTTTTATATGTACACGCGCGCAACACACACGGAGAGACCTCATCTTGTTCACCACACGTTCGGAAACGATATCCGATAACTCGAAATGTTCCGTAGTCGAAAACTCTCATCTCTCTCTCTATTCTCCCCCATTATTATCTCTCCGCGCCTTCTCCCGATATTTTTTCCCCGTGATATTGATTACATCTTGTACATACTCGCGTTACGCCACTATCTCGTTGCAAACGCGCAACGTGTCCGTCCGCGTCGAGAAACGATAATTGCTTGCACACGCAAAATCTGTTTGCTCTCTCTCTCTCTCTGTCTTTCTCTCTCGTGCAGATCGATCCGAACTTCAGTGGAGAATGAATCAATTATTAACGGCGAATAATAATTTGATGCACTGAAATCTTAATAAGCAGTCCCGTTATTGCACTCTTACGTGATAAAAACCCTCACCCTCTCTCGAGCGAGACACACTCCGCTTTTAACTGCGGTGTTTCATTTTAACGTTATCGCTTTACGATAGAGTCGTAAATATTGTACACGCTGTAACGAAACGGCTAATAATACAAGCGCATTTCGCGCGAGAGTATTTCCAGACGTAACGCGATCGAATTAAATCGGACTTCGATTTTCTGCATCTTTTGCACAGCGGAAGATTTTATTCTTACGTGTGTGTGTGTGTGTAAGCGGCATCGTCGGGGCTTTACGAATCGGGGTTTAAGCGAACACATTATATTCCGGTGCGCTTCCTGCGTAATATTGCGCGCTTATCGCGGGCGCGCAAAGATAACCACGGGAAAAGAGATTGACCGCGCAATATCTCGCGGATATTTAGCGCAGCGGGTCGGCTGGCAAATATAATAATATCTCTTTCAGGAAAGACCTGCTTTCGTCGCGGCCAGACGGTTTTCACTATCTTCACCACGCACTTCCGTTCGCACCGAGCGACACTTTAATTAACGGGCACGCGCGTTTCGAGACCTCGTTGCCGCATTTAATAAAGCCGGCGTGTGTGAGAGAGAATAAACTCGCGTGTGTGTATGTGTGTGTGTGTTGTTTTCGCGACGAAGGATGAAAGTGAACGGTAGTGTGTATCTTATTATATACGCGTCGATGTCGTTTCCTTTAAACGGCTGTAATTAGAGATCGCCCATTAGTTCCCGCGGTAATATAATGCCGTTATGTACTACCTGCCATTGGGAAAATGAAAAGAATTATCTCTTTTGACGCAGTTGGTTATATACGTCGTGTGTAAGCAACGAGAGAGACCGTCCCGCGTCCGTCGCTTGATTGTCACACGTCCGAGTATTATATCGAAACGAATGGCGCGCGTCAATAATATATATTTACGATTTATTAATAGAAATTAATGTGCGCGCACGTGCAGCGCCGCACATGTGTGTGTCTATCAATGTTAAACGTTTGTTGAATGCCGGAAAAGCGAGTGTATCGCGTGGATACTTCAAGTTCTACGCGCGATTGATTGATGAATGCGCGCGAGAAACCCGGCGACAGAGTCGCGCATCCGCTTCGCTGTCGCGTGAAAGCGAACGTGAGAGAGACACGGACCGGGTCGCGCGACGTGGTGTATGTATTTTGCATCTGAACGGTAAAATGAGCGACGTCTTTCGAGAGTTATATCCGACCAGACATCTTTTTTCAACAAATGTTTCCATTTGCAATTATATACATATGTATATTTCCACAATGAGTCCCGAGAGAGAGAATTAATGAAACGCTCGAGACAATTAGTCGTTCGCCAACAACTGCACGTCCTCCTCAAATAATTAATAGCGTCGTCTTGATTAATGAATGTTCGATAGTGTTTTTTTTTCTTTTGCCACATTACCAGTGACAATGTGCCGATTAAAATTGCGCATAACACCGTAATTTGCGAAATTCGAAGAGAATTTTGCGAACGGAGATGAGGAAACACGTTTCGCACAAACAGGCTCGCACAAAAGCAAAAAAATTAATTTAAAAAAATTAATTAAAAAAAAACAAATTAAATAATATTAATATATATTGTGATATTATACTAATTTTACTATATTAATTAATTCCGAAAGAAACGCGGAATATTCTGATAACGTTCTAACGTAACGCGCAGCGTAAATAAAAGAATTAAACGTCGTCAGTAAGGAGAGAAAATAAAACTTCACGAAAACATAAAATCTCTCCCGAAGTCCATTGTGTCATCGAGAAGCTTTCCTCGCGCGCAAGTAATCGGGGTGTTAACGCTATTATCGCATTAGCCGACGAGCTTTTTGCAATCGTTATAAATTGGATATAAAAGTCGTGCGCACAACATTACGTCTTTTTTTTGTTTGTTTCGTCGTGCGTCAGTCGTCAAGAAATTACGTTCTTTCTTTGCGCGACGCGCGTCCCGTATCGATTTCCACGCCGCGCGAATTTGTAGCACATGTAAGAGGATTACGATTTTACGTAAAGTAACGCGCGGCGCGGTGTGTGTCGCAATATACTATAACCAACGTCCACTTCTCTCTCGATGTAGGGATTCACACGGACGAGATAGCGCATATAATCTCGCACCGATATGTACGGCATTACATCAAATGCGCGGTGTGCGTTTCTCCGCTTTGCGCAATGCTTCAAGCCCTCCGGGCGTTTCGCGCGCGAAGGATGAGGGATTTGCATGCGAATTATGTGGAGATACATTTCATAGTTCCATAAGGTCATCTCTTGTCGAGAGAACACAGAGACTCGCGTTGCTCACGACGGTAGGAACGTAGTCGATCTCTTTTTCCAACGTGCTTCCAACTCCCTCTCGTTTTGCTCAAAAAATTCTACTTGTAACGTGTACCTAACCCTTCTAGGCTGTTCGTATGGCGGCTGATAATTTCGCGCCTGAACAGACCGCGAAATCGACGGTCGTTATTAGCGAATTCAGATTTTATAGGAAATAAATTGCGTAACAAAAAAACTACTGAAAGAGCAAAAACTCGATTTCTGAGGGAGTTTCCATTTTGATAAACCAATCTCTATTTTAATTAGTGGCCATTAAATGTTGAGACTAAAACCAATTCGAACTTGCTTGGGAAGATTAAAAATACGTTTTTCTATGTGCATTACGTTATATAAAATTAAAAAAAAAATTACTGAGAGTAGAAACTAATTTCTGATGAGAATTTTCATTTAATAAAGTTTCCGTTTTAATAAACTAATCTCTGTTTTAATTAGCAGTCATTAAATGCGTCTAAGATGACACAAACTGGAAGGAAGATTAAAAGTGCATTTTTCTGTCTTTTTATTGGTTTCCGCGCGAAGTAACCGTTCGAATCAATCGGAAACCAACACGGCGCGATCGGAGCGGTCCCGATACGCGCGAAAGTAGCTCGATCGGAACGGTCAGTACGCTTCTCTTTCGCTTTGACCTTTCTCCTTCATTACTTTCACGACTGTCGACCCTCGACCCCCCGCGTCGACTCGAATCTGTTTAAGGATCTCGCGAACGGTCTCTCCTGAACACGACATTCGTTCGTGCGACAACGTGTCGTCTCTCGAGACAATCTCCGCGGACCGGCGGCGCTTCCGCGCGGCGAAACGGTTCGTTACTTACGAGCGGGGGAGGTTATTCGCTCGTTATCGCGCGTGCAAGCGACCGCGATTACGGTATTCGCGGAATGTCGACGAGCTTTCACTGGAGGAGATGTCGCTGGACTTCCGATAGCGCGGGTGACGAGACGACACGTCTCTCTCTCCGACCTTCCCCGACGGGTTCGAATCGATATTGGAACCGCAGACGTGCGCGCGCGAGAGAGAGAGAAACATTTCCGGTGCGCGAAAGCGCAGAGGTCTCGTCGAATTTCAATCAGCCGACGAGTCGCTGACAAATAAAAACAAAAAAAAAGCAGTTTTAAAGTCGGAAGCGCGAGGTAATCGTCGGAACTTGACTGTCGCGTATCGCACGAAACTTCCGAGTGATAAGCGTAATTTATACTTACGTACGATTGTTTTTTTTTTTTTTTTATTGTGCTCGGCGCGTTATCGTCGCAATATAATGGACACGTGTAAGCCGCGTAAATTTTTTAGACATACTCGAAGCGGTGTTTCGTGTTTCTCGAATCTATTTGCGTGTTTCATTATCTTTATCTACGCTCGAGGAACGTGTATTATCGCGCCGCAATCCCGGAAAAGGGTGAATCAAGAGTCTAAAAAATTCTAATTTTGACAATAAATTGTAGAAAAGCAGAAACGCTTCGACCGCGGCCGTTCAATTAGGAGAAACATGTTTGACAGCAGCGCAACTCGAATATTCTTAGAAAATAATTTAAAAAATAATTCGAGACAAATCTGCTTCGTAACGCGCGTGCGGATTATCGTCGTCGAGTTGCGATAACGTAAAATCTGCGTTGCATTGCGTTGCGCGTTTCATCAAAAAGCCTCGACTCTCTTCACGTCGTGATTATGACGCGCGCGTGCGCGTGAATCTCTCGATCGAACAAACAAGCTCGCTTAATTATCCTTCGAGAGATAATGTCCCACTTCGTACGATGTGTATTCAACTGTCGAAAATACACGATAAGCAACGTGCGTTTATCGTTAAATAATACGCAACGCAATATGGAAACGTCCCGGCAGTTGTATTCTTTTTTTTTTTTTTTTTTTTATCTCGGATTAAAATTATTGCGTAAAACAGAATTACAAATTTTGCATCACTGTGCTGCCGAATATTGCGCGTAATTGCGCCGCGATTCTTCGTGAGAAAACAGACATACAGTGTGTCCATCGTACTGCGTTTCAAAGGTGGGAAACAAAAAGTCGCAATTAATAATCTTGGCAATGACACGAGAACTTTAATGCGAGAGAAACACGTAAATTAAACATTTTTCTTTTTTTTTTGTTTTTTGCACGCGGTAATTTGATTTTTCGCGTACATAACTTTGCAAACTTTACTTTTATTACTCTCAGAAATCAAGCAATTATCTGTTAATGACTGTCGCAAAAAACAAAAGACAATGAAGATCTACGAAAACCTCTGCGACCTTTTGCAGCGATGTTGAAAACACATTACACAAGTTAAAAATATCACGTTACACTCGAAAACAAACGGCTTTATCTAATTAGAAGCGCGATTAAAGAACGAAACTCGAACAACATCTCGATTGAAACAGAAGATCCATTTTCGTTATCGTATTCAAAAAACCAAACAAACAAAATCATGCAATCGATTTTCGAGTCGCTGTTGAACACCGCGTGCTGACAAGTACAACGCGATACCCGGTTCTCTCGACAAGGAAGTCATTACAGAGTCACCTTTTGCCGTGCGCGCGCGCGCGCGCACGTCATATATCAGCCGGTCGAGAGAAGTCCCTCCGGTGCGGGATTAATTACTATATATCCAAGCCAGCTTGAAAGCCTCTGTAAACGCGTTTTCGTATGACGTACGTTACCGTGTGATCTTTTAACGCGTTAACCTTTCGAACGAGAGAGAGAGAGAGAGAGAGACATAGAGAGAGACATAACCGATTCTCGTTTCGCTTTCGCGACGCTATAAAAGCGCGGTATAGAGCGTTGCGACGACCTTCTTCTCTGGTATTTTCGGATAAACAAGAGAGGCGCCGCTCTTGGCAGAGCTTTAGAGCGACTTTTGCTCGCGTTACACAGATATACATATTATTAACGTGGCGTATAACACCGAGGATATTGCAGCAGAAAATTGCGACAAGTTTTGAAACATGTAAAATTTTTAAAAATTGTATCTCAGTCACCGATACAGTCGAGATAATCTTACGCAAGTGTGACCGGACATGTATTGAAGAAATAATTAACAGCAAGTAATTAATAACAAATTAGTTTAACCTGTACAGTTGGAAACTAACATTTAAAGTCGTCTTCAGAAATATTTAATTAGATGTAACACTACACTGGTGGTAGTTTAGTTTGAAAAAGTTTTATAAAATAAAAAAAAAATATTGACAATTGTTGTGTGTTCAATTTATTTGCATGTATGATAATTATTTTCTTTAATAAATATCCGGCTATTTTAATACACGTCCAGTCGTTGGGACATTATATTAATTTATTAACGCGGTGCTTGAATGTGAATAAAAGTATTTTTGTTATTAATTTTCTACCTACGTGAATAAAAACGTCGATGATGAATTTTATAATTATTACGGTACTAAATCAGCTTGGATGTTGTGTCGTGTCTCATAATGTATAAAATATACGCGACTCATCGAGCGGAGAGATTCCCGCTCGAGTTAAAATTAATCCTATTTTTTTGCAACTCTATTTATCGTCAGCGACTTGCGCGCACGCGAGAGAAAGAGAGAATTTCTTCAAAATCCTCCTCGTTTTACTGGCCGATCGATCGGTGGTTCGCAACAGTGTGGTGATGACCACACGCACACGTACACACACACACACACACTCTCGCGTACGTAGATAAACTTTGCCTTCCTATCTAAAAACATGTTCCGCCACTCGTTTTATCGCCCGTACACACCGAGTTAACCGACTCGTCGTGACCGGCAAGAAAATGCACCGTTTAAAAAAACCTCCTCGTAACTTGATTTTAATAGCGTCAACGATAATCTTATTTGTCACGCCGCGGGTCGATCGCGAGACTCCCCTCTGTCCCTCCTCTTCGCCGTTCGGCGTTTTGCCAACCGCGTCGTTATCGCGTGCACGCTCTAAATTCGCGCGAGAATCGCAAGAATTTCAATATTACGCAACAACATGTTTGGCACGCAACATTGAGACGTCCGAGAGCTTAACAAGATATCGATCATGCGTGCGTGCGTGTGTGAGAGTGCGTGTACTCATTCAACTATCGCGAGAACGATCCGAGAGATATCGATAGTTCCAGCGCTCCGAGAGTGTCTGCGTAAAAAAACCGAATGGAAAAAAAAAAATAAAAATGTCAAGACGCAATTGTTTAATTTCGATCGCGTAATTTCTGCTGCGCGCGCTTTCGCGTGAGATCTTGCTCGCGTGTCGAAAATTCTCAGCGAGTCAGGGATATTATATATCACCCACCCATCGAGGTGAGCACCTCTATGCTTATCAAGCTGTTGCCCGACGTCCAATCGATAACCGTGCCATTGCTCCGGGGAGCAAACTCGTTCGGAAATGCAAGAGAGGCATTGGGAGAGAATGACGTCATTACTCTCGAGACACAAATAATCGTCGTCAGAAAACAGAATGATAATAATAGACGCGCGACAATACGAGGATACTGTTATAGCTCGAATATATTTGAGAGAGAGAGAGAAAAAGAAAGGTTTACCGGTTTCTTAATCGTCGAAATTCCCCGCGATTGTTACGAGAGTCTTTTTGCCCATTAAAACGACCGCGCGAAAGAGTCTATAAAAAATTTATTCCCTTGGAATCCGTCGCGGAGATCCGAAAGAAAAAAATCCAACGACGAGAAACGAATCGTCGTTCTGCGAATCGTGCGGTGAAAGTTTAAGAATTTGCTGATGAGATATCACTGATTACACTTTTTAATTTTGTTTTTTAATTACGTAAGTAAATAATCTTATCGAACCTGACCTCTCTCTCTCCTCTCTCTCCGATTGCGTGCAACTTTATTTCTTGCATTTCGAGAGTGCACGCACGCTAAAATTTCCAGAACGTTTAAAATTGTCGCGATAACGTGTTTAATTCGACGAATTTTGAAAAACACCTGTCATGCGTACGTGAAATGTCGCGGCTTTTATCGAGGAGTTATCTCGCTCTCGATATGTTGCAGCTGCTAGAAAGAAACTAAAAACGAACAAAGACGCGCGCGTGCGAAAAAAAAAATTTCTTCTTTATCCTCTCCCTTTCTTTCCACCTCCTACCTCGGACCGCAAAAATGCGAACGCCGTCTCTCATTACGTAAACTCGCACAGCCGGCAAAAACTACATGCTCTAAATATACATATACGACCGGAGAGAGAGAAAAAGACAGCGCGATTTCGCTCGAGGCGCGTATTAATAATCGAACTTGCAATATATAAACGTGCGGGCAATATTTAACAACGCGACACACACGATGTATCGCGTTGTAGAGCAACAACTATATCAAGCGATATATACAAAATGATATTTGCATTCATGCGTGCAGAAATTCAATAAGCGAGAGCGGGTATGTAAAGCGCGATCGGGTCTCGCGATTTTAATATAGCATTTTATATCTATATGTATATAATTGTACAATTATGCGCAAGTTAAAACACACACACACACACACACACACACAAAAAGAAAGAAATCATATCCCGCGGCGACAACGACGACGACGACAATGCCGCGTGACGAACCACGTGATCAACCACGTCCCACCTTTCATTGAAACACTGCCCGGCAAATTAATACATACTGGAACACCGATTGGCCAACGTCGCGCCGTCGATCAGGCACCCGTTATGCTAATTTAATAAGTGTCGTTCCTTATAAATTCCCCGGGGGCTTTCCATTCGCTTCCCTTCTCGCGAGATCGAATCTCACGCGGCTCTCACGCGCGCGGCGGAAAACAAC
This sequence comes from Pseudomyrmex cubaensis, assembly GCA_014825685.1. Taxonomy (NCBI): domain Eukaryota; kingdom Metazoa; phylum Arthropoda; class Insecta; order Hymenoptera; family Formicidae; genus Pseudomyrmex; species Pseudomyrmex cubaensis. Next base: position 139,451 of record QVOA01015708.1, read on the forward strand.
TTTTTGATATAAAACAGAAACGAAACTCTCCTTTATACAAAGAGGGTGTGTGGGGGGGGGGAGTATATATATATCGCCCACCGTATTGGGTGTGGGCGATGTGTGGGCGATCGTGCGAAAATGAATGAACTACGCGATATCATCTCGAATTCTACGAATTAGATCCTCGAATAACGAATATCCCAACAATAGGCACTTATTAAGGGAAAATGCGAATATTCATTAAGGAAAAGTAATTAGATATGTAAATATATTAAACGTAACAATTCCCAGTGCTTCAAATATTTTTTACTACTCTTTTTTAAATAATTTCTAAATGAGTTTCTAATTTTACGTACGCAAATATTTAGTTGTAATTATTTTCTTTAGCAAACGTCCGAAATCTCGTTTCTATTCTCCAAATTCGATGCGTTTGTATTTTTCCCCTCGGGAAAGTTCGAGAAATTCCCGTGTTTCGAGACTGATTTTGATTCACGAGAGCAATTAAACTCGGTCGACGACCTCGACGGAGAGCTCGCACAACGACATCCTGAACGACGGATCCTCTTGACTTATCTAATTACCGGTTATCTTTCCAGAGTTTTCTCGCGCACACACGTACGCGAGCGATAGAGATTTCGAGAACTCTTCGAACATCTGCGAGATACGCGTGAAAAACAAACAAACGCGCTGCGCAAACATCCCAATCGTTCTACGCGAAATTTACCGATAAGAAATAACCGTGAAATATATTTCTAACGTTTCCGCATTAATAAAGTATATATAAGTTTACTAATAAATTACTTTTATATCCAACAATGCATTTCACGAAGTAATTTTTTTCTTATTTGTCAGTACAACCTGTTAGTTTTAGTGCAGAAAGAAATTTCGAGAGAGAATTGCAAGTAAAAGTCTTTACCGAGAACACGTTCTCGTTGATAAATCGATAAAAACGCAATGTTTGTTCGAAGTCGAAGTCGCGATCAAAAACACGGTCGACAAAAGGAAACGAAAAATATTTTATGCCGTTTTATGTCGGTGAAATTTTCTTGAAACCCTTTGTATATAAAAGTGTGACGATCTATTCTATTTATAGATCAAATGCGAACCACACAAAAATAGTGTGTGTGTGTGTGTGTCGCTTCAGATAAGAAAATTATTTACCTGCGTATAAATACCAACGACACAGAGATTTTCGACGGAATTTATAGCGCTCGTTATTATCGCATCGCGCGCGCGCGCACACTCGAAAGTCTCTGAAACTTGTTCTCCGAAACTTTAGAGAACCACACATTTCAAACCAACGGCCTCTCTCGACCTTCCTCTCGACCTTCTAATTCGAATCACGGAATTACATTACGTGTATGTACACACACGTATATTCAATCGAAAAGCACCGCTTGTGAAAAACGAAATTAAACTATTCAGCGAAAAAGTGAACAACTAGGTTTTCCTTTGTCATAATTAATTTAATTCGCGAAGCTCGCGGTAATTCCGGCTCGAATCAAAGTTCAAACGAAAGAAACTTGATATTAAAGAGAGATGAAATATTAAATACATTAAATATATAGTCGAAAAACAAAATAAACTTGATGTTAATGAATAATGAATGAGAAGATCGAGATAATCTAATTTTCCGAGAGATTAAATATTCGATACGTTCATTTAAATACAGTCGAAATAAAAAGGAACGCCATATTGTTAAACAGTATCGTTACATCAAACACGAGATTAAAATAAAATATTCTCCAAGAGAGAGAAAGAGAGAGATTAAATATCGGAGTGTGCAAATGTTGTACTGGCATATTAAAAAGAGAACGCGCGAGAGAGAATGTTATTCCACGAGATATAAATTTGTAAAAATGAGAACGCGCGAGAGAGAATATTATTCCACGAGAAATAAATTTGTAACGAGACTTCAACTAGTCGACGAAGTCCCGCGGTGCCAACACTGTGTGTATGTACGAAACGCAACAGAATTCGAAAACGGAGCGACGTGTGTAGCTAAGTCGATGTAGGACGGCGTAGAAATTATGCGAAGGACGCGAGACCAAACGTAAACATCGCGAACGTAACAAAAAGGAGAAAAAACAAAACAAATTTTTTGCGCGATTTTCGGATTTGTACGACACGAAGTCGACCGCGGGAATCGATCGCGATCGATACGCCGGCCGACGGCGGCGGGGTGTCGACCTCCGACGGCCGCAGTCTCCGGTGAGAGGGTTGAACGACTTTCCGTCCCGACTCACCTCCTCGTCGGCGCCGCGCCAAAGGGGCCGAAGTAGGAGGAGGGTTTGGCTCGCTCTCTCTCTCTCTCTCTCTCGAGCGGAGAGTCACGTATATGTACGTTGTATTACGTAAACTCACCTGCATCAGAGGCACTGAGAACTGCTCGCTCGATGATCTGGTTGTCTTCTCGGACGTCGCCGGCGCCAGCTCGTCGTTGCTCCTCGTGGCGTGTTCCGGGATTGCGGGCTGCAGCGCTTCCGGTGAATGCGGCGCTTCGTCGCGACGCCCGTCTTCCATACTCGCTCCTTTTTCTTGTTTCAGGAAACGGGATGATCCGAGAGTCACTGTGCGTTGGTTGCTCGACGACGACGACGATGTGATTCGCGCGAATCGAAACCGTGCGACGAGATCCGCTCCCCGATACGGAGCGCGGATTTCCGAATTCGGTGTCGCGCGAGGAAAGCACACCCGGTTATTCGCGTCGGTCACGTGGCTTTGTCGCACGACGTTACAGTCTTTCTGTCTTGCGCTCTATAAGCGGTAACGGGACGAGAGCACCAGATATCACACGAGAAATCAAGCGAGGACTTCTCTCGAGCGCGAGACGATCCGACGCACACAGAGTACTAGCGAAAGAAACGCACGGCGCGACGGGGGGGGCGCAAACTGCACTTTTGCGAGACTACGTCGCGAACGGCACGAAGTTGCCCGCACGGCGTCGTAAAGCGCTGAGAATACACGGGAACGCGCGACGCGGGATGTTAAAACAAACGGAAAAATTACAATAACACGCTCGACAACAACACGAGGCGACAACGGGGTTCGGCACTGCGAGAATCTCGTCGCCTCGTTCTGTTCCGTCTCGCGCGGCTGCCGCCCCACCCGAGTCAAGCCGAATGCCGAGTAACCAACCCCCCGCCCGCTCGCGTCTCACCCTCCCTCCCGCACTGCTTCTACACACACCGCGCCGCGTGCGCTTGTCCGTCTGCCCGAAATTACCCGACAACTTCCATCGGCGCGGCGACACAGCTCCGGTGTGTTGATCGCCCGTTTCTCTCTTCGGACACGCGAGAATTCGAGGCAAAGTCTGCGGCGACGATGCGCGACGAGGAAATAGACGTCCGCAATTAGCCGACGGATCTATCGCGAGCACTGCTCGTCGTTGTTGGCGCGAATGCGCGCGCGAGATTTAGGCGCTACCAACTTGAATTTCTTCGCGGGGGGCGCTCTCTCCTGGCAACCCTTTCGAATCTCCCTCGCCGCGCGGATCGGCGTGTGCTATGAGAATCACGCCTTGTTTCCTCGCATCGGAATTAATAAAGTGGACGATCTCGTCCTGTTTTTGTAATCCGTGTTCGGACGTCGACACCGTCTTCGCAGAATGTAACAATAATATATTAAGAAAAAACAATTTAGCGCAGATACGTTGAATATATATCAATAAATTGATATTTAACAAGCTGGTTTGGACGTTGTAATTAATTGTTTTTCACGCGATAACCGCCGCCGAGACCTTTGAAACAAACAACACCGAGGTGACCGTGACGGTTACGAAGCCGCACAAGTGCTTGTTTACACGTGACTGACGTGGATGTCGAATTCTCTATACGAAATCGTTTGTAGAAAACGAAACAAGATATAGAAAAAGCGTATACATATAATATATATATATATATATATATATATTATATG